>PVIJ01004808.1:0-112133 GCA_004024925.1 Scalopus aquaticus
CACACACACACACACACACACCGCACCATCGCGGGATTCCTGCACTCCTTTCTTGTACCCAGCCGTTTACTCCCCAGTGGCAGGCAACTGTGCCCGCCGCCCCCGCGCCTTGGAGGCCGCGTCCCCGCGTCCCAGCCTCCCGCGGTGGCCCTCGCGCACACCCCCGCAGCGGCGTCACCTACCCTGCTCGGAGTACAGGACAGATGCAGAACGGAGGCTGCTCGGACGAAAACCACCCTCCGGACGAGCCGAAAGAAAAAAGAAAAGAAAAAAGGAGGGAGGGGAAGCTGCTTTACTTCCCACGACAAGGGGAAGTGTTGCGCCCCATGCACTTGGCCGCACCGCAGTTCTTTAGGAGGAAATACGCAGCGGCCGAAAGAGCTGTGCCTAGGGTAGAAACTTGTGGGTGTTTTTCCCCCTGCCGACCGCGCTGGGATCGTCTCTTGTCCCCGACACAGCCTTGACAGCTCCCCTAGCCCTCCGGAGCCCGGCCGGTTTCCACCCGGAGCTGGGCTTAGTTGCCACATGCACTTGAGTAATCCTAGCAGTTGCGCAAAGAGGAGTCCCAGAAGTTAGAAAGAGTGATTGTGTGTGAATGTGTAAATATACAGGACAAGAGGCTGGAACAACTGAGTGGGGCCAACCTCAGACGCAGCCCGAGGTTTCAGATTTCATTTGGCAACTGGCAGCATCAGAAGATTCAAGCCGCACTGCTGGGGAGATCTAGAAGAACCCAGCACTTGCCCTCTGCCTCCCTGCTTGGTTATATGGAGTCCGAGTGACACCACAGGGCGTCTTTCTTGTGTATCACACATACAAGTTGTAGCAGATTTGCGGTTGTGGGCTCGAGAAGGATGGACGGTATATGTCTCCTGCCTTCTAGGAGCTTTCCTCTCTTTGGCCAAATACCCCCCCTCCCCGCACCCCCAACCCACATACACTTTTTACTTGCTTTTCTTAGCACTCTGTGTCAAATGGTATTTCTGCAATCAGAATCACCTGGGTCATTAAATCTGTGTTTCTAGATATGTTAATTTAGATGGATGCCCTCTAGTTAGATCCTTAGAAAAAGGCAAAGCATAATTACTCCCTTATCGCAGCAGTTTAAGAGCTCTTGGAATTACACCAGATGAAAGAAGACAAAATAGTAAACATTTCACTACAGCAGGACACCCTCTTCCCACCACCACTGCAAACAAAAAGGTCTATTTCAAATCCAGATTTTACAGTATTGGTTACCCAGAATGCCAGCTTAAATTATTTCAAAAAGCTTTACAAAGATCTCTGTATTATATTATTTAGAAATGGTCACCAGATGTCTTTAGGCACAACATATGATTGTCTTCCTTAGGGATATCCAGAATTACGGAAGAATACACCTTCCAATTTAGTAACACCAAAATCAAAAGTCTGTGTGAACACTGATAGGTTCTTTCCGTTATTCTCTTTCTGCATTTTCTGAGTCTTTCTGATGACGGGCCTCATCCTGGCCTGATATCCCACTGATAGCCCATTTTCTGGTTGGAGAATTCTCAGCCCTTTAATGAATCAAATCAAGTTCTGTGGGGAAAAAATCTCTTTGGCACTTTCTTTTTAAAACTATGTATGGGATTCCTAGCTGGAAACAGTGCAGCTATTTTCTAACTGGTAGGGATATGTTAGTTTCATCCAGTCATATACCCTGGCAGGTAAATGGCAATGGGTAGTTTTACATGACAGTTGGAAAGCAGTGAAATTAACCAAAATGAAATCCACAGACTTGATGGATTCAAAATCCCCAGGAAGACAAGTGTGAGTAGGTATGACTCAAGATTGTGGCATTTATAACAAAGAACTTTTTATAGCAATAAACTGTTTCACCATCGAACAGCTACTAAACACATAATTTAGACTGAAGACAATACAAAATTGAACTTAGGGTGATTACTGGGTAGTCCCTAATTCAAAAGATTAAAACATGCCTTTGTAACACACCCATGTATCAGTGTTTCCCCTTCACATCCCCTGACTTCTGTTTCCACTTCACATCACTTCATCCACCTGTGTGATGTGATTATTTTAAGTTAGACAGTACAACAGAAAGAAAGATTGTCACTTGGGGATTAAGCAAGGAAGAATATATCTACTGATATAAGTCCCCATTTTCCCTTCTACTTCTGCAAAAGGACCACTGTGTTCCTTTTTTAGAAGCCCCTTAGGAACAAAGAATCTGTGACAAAAAAGTATAACTTGGATTATAAATGCTTGGTTACTCATGGAACTCAGACTATGTTATTCCTCTCTTATTTGTGGATTAATTTGGGCTGGTAGACACCCTGCATACAGATTGTAGTACTTTTAAGGGAGAAATAAATGCTTAAGAGATTTGGAAGTTTCTAATAGAGAAGGATGGTGATGTGACTGATACAGACTCCAAGAAAAGGGCATTTGTTATGACTATGGTGATGGTGCACAGGCGAATCAGTGGTGGGAATTTTATGGGGACTACACCTGAGAAGAGAACACATGCATTGTACAACGAGGAAGAATGATGTAAAATATGTGTGTGTACAATATTAAAATAAATAAATAATTTAAAAAATTCCAGAGTCTCTGATGAGAACTTGCCCAGGGAATGCTGAATTTTGCCATTCAACTCTATTCTGAATTGAAGGTATGCTCTCCATGAAATCCATAAAACCCACAAATGATTCAAGGGTGAGGGCTACTTTCAGGATAGCTAAGTCCGAGCTGGATGCCCTAAGAAGAGTCTATTAAAGTTCCAAATAAAAGACAGGTGGATTTGAGGGTTCTCAGATTTAAATGGGGAGTTGTAATACTGTTGTCAGTAATGCTGTGTCCTGCTGACTGTCACTATCGAAAGCCAGTAAGCAGAGACAGGAATTGAATTTGTAAGAAGTACATCTGTTTAGATAGCTGGGCAGTAATCTGAGAATGACAGACAATCCACCTTAAGAAACCATTCTGATATCTCATCTCTACCTAACTGTTTCATAGTGAATTGAACAAAAACAGTCCTAAGTGAATTGGTTCAGCAGGATAGCCCCCCTCATAGCTGATTTCCTGGTTTTTCATCATGTTCAGGCCCCAGAATTTGTTATCAGCTTCCAGTTATCTTGACCTTGGTATATTCTGGCCTGCTTGATTGATTTCTGATGGTGTCAACATCCAGCATTCATTGGGCATCATCAGGATAGGAAATCAGTTCAAAGCAAAGGTTTTAGTTAAAAAAAAAAAAAAATTACTCATATGGTGTGTTTGGGCAGCCTGTGCTATGTGTGTATGTGTAGGTTCCTACAGTAGGTATGGTGCCCTTCCCTTCCTTCCTAGCCCCCTATCATTTCCCCACTGCTAGTTATAAAGCTTCTATCTATAAGGCTTATTTAGGATTAAAGAAACTTAGAGGGGAAAGAGAGTGTCTCTCCAAAGCAGAAAGACATTGCGGTAGCCATCCTTCCAGGACAAGATAAATGCCAGGGACCTAGAATTGAAATTAGAGGAAGAGGTGGAAGAGGTGAGGGAGGTTGGAATTTGGGAAGGAAAGGAGAAGAAAGACAAGGAAAAGGGGGGATGGGAGGAAGAGTAAGAAATGGAGAAAAAGGAGGAGGGGGTTGGGGGATGAGAGGAGAAAATAATGACCTCACTATACTCGGACAAGTTATGGAGTATCAGCATCACCAGAGTCAAGGGCAGGAAAAACTTGTTCAGAGTTCCCTGGATGTTGCTTTTGTCAGGTCACTTTCATTGGAATTTAGTTAAAGGTTCTCAGTAAGAGTTTATATAATCACCTTGTCTAATATTTTAATCATACAGGTCAAAAAGTACTATTTAAAGGTATGTATTACAAAACGTGTTTTAACAAACTTTACTAAATTAAAGATTATAAGATTCCTTTGAGACCCTAGTAATGTGTTGTCATATTGCCCACTTGCCTATTTAATATAAGATACTGGGCTCTTTAATTATGTTTTCTATTAGGGAAACATAAATTCCTAAGAGGGCAAAAAACACAGTAACAAAACTGAATAGTCAAGAATTGCCAAAATCTTAACATTTCCTTCAGACTCTCACCAACAATGCAGAATTTGTGTGGGTATTAAATATGCCAAGAACAGATCTTAGGATTTAGACAGAAGGTTATGCTTTAAAGTCTGTCTGTTTCAACACATCAGTTTTGGTTTTTTCTCTTTATTCCTGGTTCCTTGGGAAAGTGCAGTTTTCTTAGCTGAGTAAGGTGGGAAGAGATTGAGTGAGTTTCATGTTCATTCTCCCCAGCATTTTGGATCACACATTTCAGGGCAATGAAACAAAATTAACAACTGCTGCTGCTGCTGCTACTGCTACTATTAAAATGAGACCACATCAATCCAGCCAAGTCCTTTGAGAAAGACAATGAAGCAAAGAACCAAGGAAAAAAGGCTACTATGGCCACAGACTACTTCTACCCTTTATAGTCACAGCATAGGCCTACCATCAGCTAAGGACTTTAAAAGGGAAGAATGCTATGTGCCTATTTCCTAACTCAATGCCGAGGAAAGCATATAAAAACCATCACTGTTCTCTTACTAAATTGACATATTTTTGTGGCAGCCCCCAGTACTCCCTTGACTCCTAGGACTACAGATTAAGGGTATACAAAATCCATGATTAAATTTATTACCAATAGTGTTACTTTTTGACTAATTATAAAAGTAATATATGTTCAATTTATGATGCTATAAAGCTACAAAAGTGCATAAAAGAAGAAATTAAAAACTGCTATAGTTTTATATATCTCACCATTCAGAGAAAAGTGTTGTTAACATTTTGAGCATGTCTAGTTGTTTCTTCACCATTGTGCTTATGCCTAACTTTACTCATCGAAGCAGGGTCCTTTTGCCTGGGCCCAAATTCAAATCTCAGATTTCAATTAAAATGGTTTTCTTTGATGCTGGCAAGACTCAGGCATTCACCAGATTCTGTTAAATAATTAAATTTACCCTTCCAAGTTGTGCAGATCACCCCACCCCTGTCCCATCAGTCTCCAGCAAAAACTCCTGCTTTATACTTTAAGTTGTTTCTAAATCTATCACTATTCTAGAGTTTCCTTGATCTTGCTGACTCATAATTTCTCTCAGACAGTCTTTATTACCCGTCATTCACATACCAGCTCACCACACCCTCTCTCCTTTCTCTATTCACCCATGTGTACATACCATGTGCGTGCGGGGCGCATGCGCACGTGAACAGACAGACACACACACACACACACACACACACACACACACACACACACACCCCATGCCAATCATATCACAAACGTACACCCATAAAGTAAAACATTCCTCAAGACATGCAACTTCTTACTTGTGAATTTAACTCTTAATAAAAAAAAACTGGCATGAAATTTAAAATATTTAAAAATCTATTTCTCTTTGAGTACCTGAGTAAGAACAAGATGGGTTTACTCTCAGTACACATACATACCTTTTGTAGATTTCAAGTTCATTCTCAAGTTGGAAACTCCTCATTAGGTTTACACTTTTTAGAAAATTAAAATATTGCCATAGAAACAAAATAATCCTACTCCCCCAAATTATTTACTTAAAAACTACCTAAATTACATGTAACTTTGAAAATAGTTTTCTATTACCTTATACTCAAGCAGGTAGAAAAGAAATTACTAGGTTTAGATCTTGATATGTGTCTAAATGCAGTGTTACTTATATTCCAAGCCTTATCATTTATCTAGGAAATCTTTATTTCATCCTTTTTTCATCCTATTTCAAACTCTGTAAGTAGGAAAATGTACTGTTTTCCTTCCTTTTCCATTTTTTCCCCTCCATTATCTGCTTTATCTAGTTTCAAATATATTGAAACTTAAAGAGAACCTAACACATTATGGTTTCTTATCACAATAATAGGAAATACATAGTTGAGTTACAAAGTTGAGTTATTAAGACAACTAATGAACTTGGACACTAAAAGCAGTTGATCTCACACTTGATAATGTTATCTTCCTGGATTGGACTATATCTCAGTTAATGTGAGACACAGGACTGAGGCCGTTACTTCAAATCACTTAAAACCAATTACATTAACAAGAAGAATTAAATGTTCCACTGTTCTAAAGTTCAGACATAACTATCAGCTTAGGAAAGTATCATGCAGAAAAGTTAAATTAGAAAGTGCAAATGAATTAACATAACTCATTCATAATAATAATAATAATAATAATAATGATAATAAAATAGTAATATTCCTTATAGGTTTTAAAGAGTCTTCCTATATATGTCTTATCCTTGAGGCAGCCTTATGAATAATCTATTACTACTTACATTTTATAGAAAAGAGTATAGAAACATTTCATACACCTTACTCAGGATCCCGTAAGCTTAGACAAATGGTGACAAGACTTGAATTCAGGCCATCTGAGTACAAATTTTGGGTTCTGTTAACTAATGTACCAGCAGCAGCATCTCCCTATGCAAAGCACAGCAAAATTTCCCTCTCAGATATCACTTATACTGATCAAGTTCTTGACAGTAATAGTTACCATTATATTCTTTCGTAAAGAGAAGACTGTTATCCTCCTACAGCCCATGTATCCATTTTAGGCATTAATTTTAATGCCTTCTCAACCAACCTCTTATTCAAGTTTCCCACAAACAGCAAAATTAAGTATTCTCCCTTTTCCTGTCTGTGCTCACCATCTGTTGGAGGTGCTAATGAACAGTGAATTGGCAAAAAAGCCATAGGAAAAATGAGGAAGAACAGCAAGTGGTTTAGATAATTCATAAACTTGGAAATTAGTTCCTGAGAAGTGAGTATTAGTTTTAAGATTGCAAAGTGAAAGTGAAGAAAAATAGAAATTAGAAGTTTTTATTTTTTTTAAGATATAGAAAAAATTGGCAGAGGTCAGTTATGCAAGGAATTAAGTCAAAAATAACTAGTTCTTCAATGTTTAAAAAATTACCAAGCACATACTTCTTGGAAAATTGGGAAAAATCACATTTTTGAAATATTTTTAAAATAAACTAGGAATATATTCTGAGACTATATCTGAAAGGCAGTTCAAGAAATAGGCCATTAAGCAGACAAAAAAAAAAAATAGGACTAGAAAGTCATTATCCTCCCCTTTGCCTTGCTTTTTGCTTTTTAGGTTCCTAGCTTTTTTATTTTTCAAAGTATGAGATGATAGCAAACAAATATTATGAAGGTTTATTTTGTAAGAGAGTAGAACGGGGTAAGCTGACAATAAACTGGGGCAGAGGCTAAAGGGGACAAATGGTAGTGTTTCTAAATGCTGAGCAGAACATCCTACATGATTTTAGAAGTCTTTGTGTCCAGTGTGTTTTATTCAAACATGGAGAGACCAGTAAAAGAAGCTTATAAATGACTATCTTGGGGGAGATTCCTATGAGATAGAAATGGAAAAACCAAGACTTCAGCCTAACTCTTCCCTGCATCTTCACCGTATAAGGATGATTTGGGATGGGACCTCAGATGAGTTCATTTAAATGTATTCTGAATCAAAATTAGGGGAAAGAGTTCCAAGTTCTTCAGGAAAGGGTATTTCCAAAAAACAAATGAAATATAGAACATAAGACAAACTTTGGGGAGCTTTATAAAATAATTTTAAGATTATCACAGAAAAAGTTCCTTCTGTCTGGCTTAGGGTTGGAGTGCTCAATATCTGTAGAAGCACTTAGCAACAATAGCAAGATCAACCTCAGGTGCAACACTGGGGCAGACAAAAGTCACCAGGTAAGAAAGTGAACAGTGGCATTGAGATCTGAGTATCAGTAAGTTGATCTGGACCTTGTGAGGTTTATGTGGGAGGCTCGCTGGGATGAGTTTCTCCATTTATCCTGCGAGGTGCAGACTCAAAGCCTTGAGTCTACAGCCGAGACTTTAAGCAGTAGGTGAACATTCATCATGAATGTAAATTTTACCCATACCCTTGCCGATGCTCTTTGCAACTGCTGTGGCTACCCAAGTACTACCTATAAGAATCAGAAATTTTGTATAGCTGAGTCCAATACTCATCATTTTATGAAGAAAAATAATATTGGGAGAAATGAGCAAATTCAGGAAACTGATAGTTGCCTTGTACAAGGATGGTTTCTTTATACAAAGCATGTTTAATACCTTCCAAACACATGGCTTATGCATAATGCAAAGTCAATTCAGACATTATCCATGCCTCCAGGAAATTTCTTTTCAATCACTGGGAATGAGTGAATTAAAAAATTTAGAGTAAAGTTTCCCTTTTCCCTCTAAGGTAGAGCAGAAACAATCTTAGAATTTTTAGATGTTTATTCTCAGCCCGTATTTAGACTTTTAAACTCACAAGTATCATCTTCACAGGCAAACAGTAAACTACTTTTCATATTTTAATGTTATTTCATTATTTTAGACAGTTACCATCCCAGACATTAATCAGCATGTAAAGTCATTTTGAAATATTTTGTATTTTTGCTCATTTGTTCTTTAAATTCTCAATGCATAGCTTTGTACATCAAAAGAAACTGGACCTATAATGTGAAACACATTCAGGTACTTATCAGGCAGGTTTTTCTTAGTATGAACTGGAAAGAATCTTTGGTTTTGAAATGTACAAAACCAGAAAAGACACAATAAGTACTGAAGTTTAGTGATTATATCAATTTGCAAATGTTAAAATACTCCTTGAACACAACATTAGGAAAAGTCTAAGACAACAACAAAACCCTTTTTATTTAAAACTCTAGCTTGAATTACTGATGAAATTCTTGAACGGTTACACGGTTGAAGTTTTCCATACTTATATTAAGTCAAAACTTGACAAAATTTACAGAAATATAATCTCTAGGCTTAAAAGTGATTCAAATGTTACATTTTAACCCTAGCTCTCTTCTCCTTTTACGGAATCATTGTAAAAATATTAAGTTTAGTAGACCTTTCTTTAAATTAATGCTATAAGACAAACATTTAAGATGAAACTTCCTGTTATGTAAGAAATTACATTAATGCCTCATGATGTTTTCTATTGGGTTCAAAAAACACAGAGTCAAATTTTACTTAAAATAACCAGCACACTTTGCACACAAAGGTTGTATTACTTTAGAAATTTGAGACTGAAGATTTATGTTAATATTTCTATGAAAAGAAAAGATGATTACAACAAAGTTGTTCTTCAATTTTATTAAGGAAATGTGCCAAATTAGGATAAAGGTGTTTGTCTAAATTTGGTATTGCCTACATGCAGATTCTTGCAATTAATTATCATACACAGGGATTATTTTGCAAACAAAATCATTTCTGAACATACAATTCAATAGGCCAAAAAGTCAATATTCTTAATGTGACTATGTTAGCAGTTGACTCATGTTATACCCATGTTGACTTTGGAATTATTGTCTCTGAAATATATAATTTTGTATAAAATATATGGATAGACTCTTTAATAATAAAAGATTGCATTTGTATATCATCCTGGTAAGATTAGTGACCTTGTGATTGCATTTTCTTACTTAATAGCTGCAGGAATCCCCCGTAGCAATAGCCTCCTCCAGGGGAGAGCATATTGTGGTCCTATCTAAACTAATAGTCCATGAATACACTGATCTGTAACAACCTAGGACACCATGAGAAATTACGTATTAACTTCCTATTAGGCTACTAATAAACGTTAATAAGTCAACCTATGAAGATTTATCAGAATTTTGTGTGGCTTCTGAGCACTCATAACTCTTTAAAGGAAAAAAAAATGAATTATTAACTTAAAAGGCTAAAATAAAAATATTAAAAATTATCTATATTAAGTGATGTTTCCTAAAACCATTGGTAATTCCTGAGCTCATTAAAGTCAATATTTTATTTAATAAATGAAAAATTCTTGTGTTATTCATTAAGTTAAAGTTTCAATATTCAAAGCACTAGAATGAAAAAATGAATGTCCAGCTTTACTCTTCCTCTAATTTTATTTTGTTCTAATTATAAGTACAAATACATAAAGCTAATTTTTGTGATAATTTATAGCAAAATCACTTTCATGGAAAGAGCAAGTAGATGTCAGATGTATTAATTTCTGTACCATAGTAACCCATTCTCCTTTCTTCCAATTTCCTGCTCAGATGGATACCCAAGAAGAAGTAGCAAAAACATGGGAACGTATCTTTTGTATCTCAGATTTCCAATACCTTTACCCTATCCTGAGAAGATCTAGAAAAGGGGCCAAAAACAATAGCAATTTTGAGAGTAAAAACATCATTGGGTCAAACAAATATTCACTAATATTTCTCCTATGTATGTAGAAGTTGTGACTGTGACTAACATATGCAATTTATAAGTGAATTCATAAAGTTTTGATTAACCAGTAGAATAGTAAAAATACAGAATTTTAAATATTTTGACATTAATGGAGTTCCCAATAGTTGGGTAGACTGGGGATCTTTGTCATTGCCTTAGCCTGTCCCCTCTCTATCAGTGTTACCATTGTTCTTTGATGTAAAAGAGTTGTGTAGAGAGAAATAACACAGGCTCATTGTAGTTACTCTTCTGAAATAAATTGCACATTATTAATTAATTTCACAATTCACTGCAGGGCGGTCATGGCCATAGATATCTCTAGAGCTCACAGTTAAAATATCCTGCTACTACAATCTTACCTATGGGACATAAGACAAATATACATGATAGATTCCTTATAAAAACTATAGAGATTGTTTCAAAATAGCTTAATTATTATTGCTACCTTTAATGGAACTCATTAAAATGGCTGTCAGGAGGCTATCTAGATGGTGCCACTATAATTCAATCTTAATTAACTCAATCATTATTTTTAATAATGCTAATAAGCAAGCTATGCTACAACCTTATCTTAACCTTGGATCTTTTAGCATAGAATTTAGAGGTTGAAATCTTTCTCTTTTTTTTTTCAAATAACTATGGTGATACTGAACAAATTACTTTATGAAAATCAAATAATTTTTATTATCATCCATTAGTCTTTAGAGAACAACCTTCAATATATTTGTGCCTCATGAAGATTGCAGCTGCCTAATAGCTTCATATCACAGCACACAAGAATCTGAAAGGAACAATGCATTTATTGATGTTTGAATATTAGAAGCACAGAGGTTCAAACAATTGTTAACATACTCATGGACCAGTCAGGCAGTTGAGACCTTTTAGAGATAATGAGAGTTGTTTAAAATGCAAGTTTTCAAATCTCATAGTTCAATGTACAATGTACTACATTAGTATTAACATTATGATTTATAAGATTTGGAAAACTACATGTACAAGAATCTGCACATGTGCTTCATCCAGTGCAGTTGTAAAGGGTGAAGTTAGGAGATGGAAATAAAACACTGCAAAAATGACATCTATACTAAGTGACTTCCTAAAAAATGCCTAGCTGGAAGCTGAGCCACTTATTCTACCAGAACCAAGGATTCTTCCTTAGAAAGCCTTATTTTTGTTAGCCTTTTGTACCAGTTTCTTTAACAGTCTATTCCTGACTGACTTGCCAGTTGTACAACTAGCATTGTGTATGCGTGTGTGCACGCTCATACATGCATGCACACATGTGTGTTTCTAATAATAATTTCAGTCTTGATAGTTCCTTATTAATCAGCATTCTCCTCACCAGGGATTTCCCTATCAAATGCCAGCTCTTGTCTTCCCAGTCATTCCAGAGGTGTGTTCTCTCCAGCTGGTATTCTTTAGTGTCATGACAGCACTCACAGAATTGTCTTGAAAGTTAAATGAATCATTGCCTGAGAACTAAAAGGCACAGTGTCTGACACATGGAACACACTTAACAAACGGGGGCTCTTATTCCTACCATTCAGGCTAGAACATCTATCAAATCGCTGCTAACTTAACCCTTAGAAAATGCCAAGCTCATTCTTTCCCAGGATGCTGTATGAGACTTTGATCTTTATGAGTCCCCAAGATATGACACCATGAAACCCCAACCAAAATTGTGATGATCATGCAAGGACCTTGGTGACCAATTTGCTCAACATGAACATTTGTGGCAAATGGGAAAAGACAAAGATTTCGAACTTCAAAATCAGAAAGATATTCATTGGAAGCTGACAAATTGAGTCAGTATTGGTTGTATCCAAGAAATCATGATGCTAATGTACTTTGCTAGTAAATAGTTCTTAATACACACAACTGACTTATGTACAACTTTTTAAATTTAAATAGGTGTCTAGCCAAATTTCCCATTGAATTCTCTGATTGAATTTTTTTCTACCCTTGGAATCCTTCTACTTTCCTATTTTATCTTTTTTCCACCACTCATCACTTGTTTAGACCCCAGTCCAGACATAACTCACAGTCATTCTCCTGTGATCTTTAAATTTACCCTTAAGTGAGCATGTCCATCAATCCTACCCAGCAGCTGAGGGGAAGGGAGGAGCTGAGGCTGTAACTGATACAGTTTCCACCATAGTAAGCAATGTACATTGTGTACCCAGAGACTAAACTAGTCTCCCTCTTTTGATAACCTATCACTTCCTATCCATCCAAAAGAAAAACTAGTCATCTGTTCAAGATTTTATTCAGTTATGATGTTACATATGCTACCTACTAAATGGGCAACCTCCTGTCAACTTAAAACTTGCAAACAGGCAATAGAAACATCACTGAAAGGTAAAAGTGCTGTTCTGGGAAAATGAAAGAGGAGAGTGGGTGGTAGGTAGGAAGAAATGCCTTCCTGAGCATATGCGCCCTCATGTATTAGGTACCTTAGCGAATAAAATCAGACATAGTGACCTTGCTAAGGAGATTTATCTCATTTCAGGCTTTTTTACTTCATTCTAAGATACTGAAAGATTGAAGAAAGAAATTAAATTTATAAACTCTGTGTGTAAAGCAGTCGCAGTGTAAAGAATGCTGGCTCTGATAAAATGGGATAATATCAGTGTCATTTTTTTAAAGACCTATTTTTTTCTAAGACTTACACTAGACCTTCTGTGCATATTTTCTTACTTCCTCCTTTGACCAACAGTATGGACATTGCAGGAAATTGAAATTCATAGATGATGTTACGAAACTTGTCTAAAGTTACCTACGAGTAAGCAAACAGTTGTGGGGCGTGGGGGGAATCTAAGTCTGTCTAACATACAGGGCTTTTTATCTAGTCCATTTTCTCTTGCAAGTTCCCTGAATATAATTTAGAAGGAGCCAGCCATTAGCATAATCTTCTTACAAATTAAGTTTTGACTTAGGGACACCAATCATACTATATTTTCTTTTCAGTTTCAAAAGAAATCCCTTAAGCATTATTCTTCATTACCTCTAATGTCCCAATCAGCAATGAGTCCTTGAATGATCAATCTTCTCTCCAAATCAAGCGCATCTCATTTCAAAATTTTTGAAACGGTTAAACAAAGATTGAAATCTCCATGACAAAGCACCATCGAAAAAACAAGCAAGGCAGCAACAACAGAGAGACACTGGATTTATAAGGAGAGTCTTGCAGAGAGTGCAATAATAGCACACAAAAATTTCTGATATTTAACTATCTGAAAAGCAACTTGCTCCATATTTATGAATGTAACAGATCAGGGCTAAGGCTTCAGTAGCAGGAAACAGTCTCCATGTGAACAACAAAGGTAAGCAACAGGTGAGTCCAAATTTAATTAGGCAAACATTCAAGAGCAGAAGGTGTGAAGAGGCTCAAAATCCACACAAACAATAAAACCCAAAGATCCTTACAAGTTGCTTGAGCAGCCAGATGCATGTGGTCAAAGGTCAAGAAAGCCTCAACAACCAAGGAGTGTGTGGCATTGTAGGAGTGAGAAACAAGCCAGCAGAACTGATGCCCAAGCCCTACCATGAGAAAATACTCTGAGAAAGGGATAACTGAGCTTTTGACCTTCACTCTGAAATTTACTGTGAGCCTAGAAACTGCCATGTGGAGACTGATCTTTTGGAGCAGACCTCTGGGGTAGAGATATTTTTATCTCTGTCCAGAGATAGGGATCATGCAATCTACAAAGGAAAGTGGTTTCTAGCTAAATCTTCTGAACATTAATATTCAGAATTTTATTTAAGTGAAGCCAGGAGAGTGTTCCCACACCCGCACACACCAGCGAACTGCAGGACCCAACGTTTTTCGCATCTTTCAGAGAAGGTGACCCTTCTTCCCCTCCCTGTACTACTAAGGGGGAGCTCCTCCACTGTTTATATGAGGGGTCTTTAGCCTTGGATTGGGGAAGTACTCTGTGTTTCACCATGAATGCTCTCTCCAATCTGTCCTCTTGACTGTTCTTAGAATAACTGCTTATTTTGTAGGTCCACAATCTTGAAAATAGCCAATAAAAGACAGTCAATGAAGGCTAGACAACCTATCACAATATCCCAGTTTCATTATCTGCATATGCAAACTTCAATAAACACATTAACTCTGTATTTTGTATATTTTTGTGGTTAATCTAATCCCATCAAAAATCTTTTTTTTAAAGTTATTTGGAAAGGCAGAAGTGCATGCCTAATCCTAGAAGTAATACATTTTATTTAGTGCTCACTGCCAATTAATCAGTTGTAAACTAGGCAATACCATCTGATGAGAAATTTGAAGTGAATTCCCCTTTGTGTCTGGAACATGCTGGTGAAGCTGGTGAAGCAAGAAGAGGCTTGCTTTTATCAAATACAACCTGATCTTCAGTGGAGAGTGTTGTCCTCTTTGAAAGTTTCCAGAATGCTGAAAACAAGATAGTCTCCAATGACTGCATGGCCAAAAGCAGGTAGAGGCTGAGAGGGAAAGAGATGTGAAGGATGAGAGTAAAGATGGCTGCTACATGTTCCAGCTTAAAGAAGTTTCTGTGGTAAATGCTGCTTTAAGATGTAGAAGATTTTCCTTTGGAAACTGTCTATTTTCCTCTTGTTAATATAATTAGAATTAGAAAAAAATTTCTTCCCTGCTGGAACAGAACATGATTTGTAATCTCTTTGATATGTACTGATTCTGAAAAACTTTGCCCTGTTCCCAAGTCATCTATACCACCACCACTGGCAACCCATGCAGCAAGATGTTTGGTTTTATTGTTACATATTATTAACATTTTATTTTACCTACTACTTAATAATATATTTTGAGAATGAAAATCTATCTCTAATGCGATAAAATCCATATAAAAAGGGATTTTTGTCGTGAGACTGACCTGGAGAAAGTAAGGACATGATGTAGAATAAAATAGCACAAGCAATACACAGGAGACAATGTCAGCTAAGAAAATGTTAGAGTTGGATTGAGTTATAGACCCCTCTCTCAGAGTTTCTCCTTCTGGGGGGATTTCTCTATTCATGCGCTGGAGTGAAGCAACGTGTGTTTGTATACAAGGGTCAGTCAGTCCATTCACACAAATTTAATCTTGTTCCAACAAGACGAAAATATGCTCCTCAATGTCAACAACTTTGACATATTTGTACTGTAAGCCTACCAATACCTACCACAATTATGAGAAGACACAATTATGTGTATCTATTTGGCTCTGATATATTTGTTAGTTGATTAATATCCTGCATGTGTGCAGTAGAGACTGTGAATGCCAGAGACAGCTATATAATTCCGAGGCACTCCATAAGCTAGATGGGACCAGTATGGTCAGAAAATGGCAGCATAGAAAGTTAAGAGTGGAGTGGGCCGGTAAGTGTTTTAACCTGAGAACCTTAAGAGGGAAGAAACCAGGAAGCAAAGACCATAGCCGAACAGTTATTTTCTAGCAGAAAATTAAGAATTGTTTTTAGAAAGGGAGGCAATTTGGAAAGTACAGGGTTCAAAGTTCAGGAGCCCTGGGCCAAGAAGTTAGGTGGTGGGGAAGCTAGGGATGAGGGAACCAACAACAAAGGATCATGGGAAAGCCAGGGCTGATATGAGACCACGCTAGAGCATGTCAGGCGGCTGGGAATTTGGCAAAACCAGAGTACCAAGTTGAGCAATGAGAAGTACACAGAAAGCCAGAAGCCAACAGGGAGTAAACAATGTCAATATGGCAGAGTGAAGTCATTATTTTTGTGAGATCTTAATATGAATACAAAGTCATTGGTGACAAATATATTTAAAAATGACAATCTGGATATTTTCTTGTTTTCTAAGGTGGTCATACTTTCCTAGAAATTAGACCCAGGTTATATTTTGATAATTCCCTAAGAACCTCGCCAGTTAATGATAGAAAACTTTTTGTTCACCTCCTAACCTTCCACTTCTGCTGAGTCTCTGCCCTTACTCCTAACACCAAATTTACTTTCAAGAAGTAATTCTGGCAGGAGGGAAGTAGAATGCATAACATACACTATTTTTGGATTCTATCTTACAAACATAATACCAATCACTTGAAAGTCCTAAGATCATTTTTCCCTGAAATGATGGTTCTGAAATGCTGTTATTAGGTTATTCCATGATTAGGGAGCCATATAGCCTATCCACTTTCAAGAAGATTATCTGAACTACATAGCATGTCTTTAAGAATTTTTAATAGTTTTAATTATAATGAAAAATATAGAATTTTTATCTCTTATACTTCAAGTTATATTTACTAGTCTTTTGTCTATTCTTTCTTTTTACATATCAGTTGGTTATTCATATATCTTCCTTTATTTAAAAAGGCTTTCACTTCCCCCATTTGTATTACTCTGGGAAAAAAGAACATTGATAGATAAAAGAAAAGAACTTCAGAGTCTTTATTAAAACATTTTTAAAAACTTGGATATATAATGTCATTTCCATTTTGAAACAAAATCTATGAGAATATAAAAATAGTACACAAAGTTGGATGTTAAAGAACTTTGATTTATAATAGATCTCTAAGTAAACAAGCAACATATTACAAAGATATTATTTGTAAGTGATAGCAATTGAAAATACCATATGTCCTCATTTGTGTTGCTGCCAATCAGATTGATGGGCATGTAAGACCCAGGCTGTGCTGTGTTTTCAGTTGCCTGAGAGGAGTGTGTTTAAATACAGGTTGTCAACCAGCTTGTGGTTGTTTAGGGCACCAACGATCACATCAAAATAAAATTGAAGCAAATTTCTAAATATATTAATGACAAAATATGCATTAGGTATGTAAGAGCTAATAAATCAAACACCAAACTGATAAAAATGCCACGTGAAATTAATAAAATGAAGAATTTCAGGTAATCACTGAACTTTACAGCACTCATTGTCACTAAACAATATCAAAGTCACTATGTAAGAAACAATATTAAAAAGAATGATTCCTTCTGGAAAATCTAATATTAAAAACATTTTGACATGCCATTTTAAAATAACATTTTAATATCTGCATAGGCAGAGGAGTGGAATATTTGTACAAACTACTATATAAAGATCAGGGGAAAAAATAATGCGTTTCTTAAAATCAGCTCTCTGTGATGGTTATAATTCGAAGAACCAGGATGCCTCTGACTTTGAAATGATTAATATCACTGCCATTTGCTCCACTTACCCCTGCTAATAAGAACAAATAGTGAGACTGGCTGTTGCTATTTTGAACTTCGGAATTTCTACTACTGGTAGTTAGTCATGCCGGATCCTCTACACTCCTTCCTCCTTTTACCTCTGCTTACCAATCACTGTCTCAAAGATTAGATAGAGATTGAGATGATAGATAGATAGATAGATAGATAGATAGATAGATAGATAGATAGATATTGTCTGATCAACTGAGAAGCCAATATGTGAAAAAGATATTTGAAAGCATTTGCTGTTTGGAGGACTCCGACATTTAGAAAGAATTGCATCTCATTGTTCACAACAAAAGATCTGCATAGTGGTGTTTCTGTTCTGTCAACCATTGTCCAATATTTCCATTTACCTAGTTTGCCAAGGGAAGGCCTGGGCAGCCAGCACACTGGACAAAGTGCCCCTTTCATCTCGTAGATCAAGAGCATGGGACATTTGAAAACATCTTATTCCATGGCTTTAAAATGAGTACAGCTGTTGTAAATGGAAGTTTATTTGTCTAAGGAAAATCATAGAACATAGGAGATAATATAAAATTATTAATTGAAATATGTTGGAAAATGTGAAATTTTACTTTTCTCTCAGGTCTATACATTGTAGTACTGGTACTTTAGTGTTCATTCAGAAAGTGTTGGTAGGAGACCCTCTTCAATTAAGAGTTACAGGTAAACAGTAATGCCCCCTCACTCAATAGCCATGTTGAAAGAAATGTCCTATCATCCCCTCCTTGAAGATGTTAAGATCATCATGTAAATTTCACAAATAAGCAGAAAAGGGGCTACTCCAGCATGAAAGCGGATATGCTCCTGATCAGTTGCTGAGAGCCTTCGTAAATATTAGTTAACTTATATTAACGTAATATTAGTTAACTTATAATATTTACCTGCATATTTCTCAACTTACAGGAGATTAGAAATGTCAAGTTCAAAGGTGTGATCAGGGGAAGGAAGGAGGAATAAATGAAATCTGGAAATTTCAATAAAAAAACATTTAAGGAAGACAAAAATCAAAGAAACACTTCCTAGTCTCATGGTGTAACTTTAGGCAAGGATCCTGTCTTATTATTTCAACTGAAATTTCTAATCAATAGTCCTCCATCTGCCATTAAATATAAGTAGACAGTCTAAAAATAGTCCAGAAGATATATGTAACTGTATCAAAGAAAGGTAAAAATAAAATGATAGCTTTTATTTAAGCCTAAAATATATTGAAAGATGAGATAGCAGAAAGCTAAAACAATTTTCAAAAGAAAAGAGATGAAACTGTTGTACCCATGGGAATTTTGTGGTGCAATCACAAAGTTACTGGTTCTTTTTTTCCAAGAGAGGGAGAAGCACTGGCTGTATTTGTCAATTCAATGAAGTTGGGAGTAATTCTCAGCAATAACAAAGTTCTGTGGCAGCATTTGCTGCCCTCTTATATTAGTGTGACTCTAAAACATTACAGATGATTCTTCATGGAATGAGGATTTGCCCTAGTTTTAAGCTAGGGCTTAAAACTTTAAAACAGAGACAAAAATGCCCAAGAAAAATGTCAGCAGAGAACTCACAAGCAAGGTGAATAAATTGAGACTAATTCTGTGAAATAAGAATAACTTCACAAACATGAATGATGTAGGCTGGATTTGAATAGCAAGCACATATTTTCTCTCAAAAGTCAGTGAGGAGTTGGAGTTTATATAATAAAGGGAACTTGACAGGAAACATTGAAACAGAGCCAAGGAATGTTTAAATAGATTCAATGATCAGGTTCTGTAGACAGACAAAAAAGAAGGAAAATTACAGGTTGAAGGGATACCTAGAAACCCAATTCGTTAGTGGAGCTGCAGGGTCAGTATCAAGTATATTCATTTTGAAAAGGTGAATATAAACACAAAAGAGGTTATGAGCGGAAAATGAGACCTGAGACTCTCAATTATTGTAGAGGAAAGAGAAGGGCAGATACAGGAAAAAATCAGAGTGAAGACAAATGATAGAACTCACTTTAAAAAATAGTAAGATGGGTCTCTTGTTTGAGAAGGCAGGTATGAAGAGATGTTATTAAAAGAAGTCAGTCTTTAAGAGGGGATGCAAAAAGGGAGGAAAAACCCTGGGACCTACATTGAGTAGGTTATGATTGCCTGGATGACAAAATGTTGGCCTGGAAGACATTATGGATTTACAGCTCTGTTCCCAACTCCTTCTGAAAACAATTTTCTGTCTATACAGCTATTAACCCATCTCCTCTCTTTAGGAATAGAAATAGGATGGGATACAGCTGGGAGTTATTAGGTCCTTTCAGGAACAAGTGGGAGAGGACGGCTAGGGCGCCTCTAGAGATGCTGATCAGTGAGCGTGTCACAGGATTAGCACACCTGGTTAAAAAAGCAGGATGACACGTTTCTGTGATATTCATGGCAAAGTCTGTTCTACTGAGACCAGGAAACCCCAGACAACTGCCTGTTATTGCATCATGGTTGTTTCTGAATGCTGCCAATCACATCTTCCAGCCTGCTAAAGCTTGGAATTTTGTCTGTGGAGTAGATATGCCACTGGCACCACAAGAAACACAAATCCAATGGAGTAAAAACTCAAATAGGAGGTCATACCAGCTTATAAAAGGGTGATCAAATAAAACCAACAATAGAGAAATAAAAATATATTTGAGAGGAGAAAAAAATTACAACCTGAAGTTACTTTCACTGTAGGAGTAGACATTTCAGGCATGATAAAATTTTAATATAGTAATGTTGACAGATAAAAGACTGTTAGAGAACTCAGGATAATTAAGCTATAAGAATGTCATCTGATCTGCATTTCAGAATTCCCAGGCTCTTTGCTCAACTATCTACATTCACCGTCCAAAGGGCAGTTGTTCAACTATCTGTCAGAGTTTATCCTGAAAAGACACTGAGAAAAATGAAAACACAAGCAGAGGATTTTATGCAGCATTATTATTTTTAGGTATATTAGTGAGGGAAAAAGGTTGGTTGCTGATTTAGCATTCTCTGGGATTCTGACAATATCCCTTGGATCCATGGAATATTCATAAAATTTTAAAACCACATTAGCTTGTTTGAGAATTTTCCTAACAGAAATATAAGTCTTTTCTAAACTGTATCAGACCAGCAGACTCATAGACTCATCAATTCATGAACACTATTTCTCCAGGAACAGTCCTTAGATTCTTGTTAAGTGTCTATATATGACTACCTGGACTTCTCTAAAGCCAACTCTGGGCCATAGCCCTGGGAAACATGATTGGTTGGCATGCCACCTGCTTGGCCAAAGTGGAAGGCAAACCTGAGCCTTGTTTTTTATTAAAACTGCATCATGTTTCCCTAGGTTTTTTCCCAAAAGAATCCTCATTCCCTCAGGTAAGTAGATAGATAAGAGATGCCTTTACTCATCCCCTGGGCATGTTGAGACATAAGTGCCAGGGGAAACAACACAGTTATGTCCAAAGTTGGAAGTTCTGCTGCACTTGAATCAGCAGCTTTTATGTATTCATTGTTTAGTACCAAATACAATACCACTTGACATCTGACCTCAATAAAACAGACTACAGTCCAACTTTGGTTGGGTTGCCCCTTCTAGTGATTGTAATTATCATCCAGAAAGATGGTAATCTCTCAAAGAATATAAACATTAATTTTAATTTTATTAACTTTTTCAATAAATGTATATTAGACAGTAATAAAAAAGAAAATAGAACTTTTAAAACAAAGGTATTTTTTTTTTTTAGTGACTGACATTTATTTAATGCATACAATGGATCAGGCACTAGATTGACCCTATTATGAAACTTTGTCTTGGAACCTTCACAACATCCCTAATGAGGTAGATAGCACTATTATTTCCATTTTATGGATGAACAAGCTGAGGGTTAGCATAATTGAGTAACAAGGTGACCCCAAATCCTACCTCCTGAAGTCCACCACTCTGTATGCATGCATATATATATATATATATATATATATATATATATGAATATATGTATATACACATATACACACACATATATACATATATATATTGAATTCAGAAATGTAGATACACGTATACTGTCCTTCCTCTAGGAAGAAAACACTATGGTAAGCCATGGGCTACTTGGAATTCTCTTTTATGGATGATAGGTTTCCAATGAACCGTTTATAATCTATAGTCTCCTTGGTGCTCCCTGAAGATCACCTCATTGCAATTGGTTCTCTATCCTTCCCCATCTCTGACACATGTGAGTGGGTCATATACACTTATAATTATACATTATATATACATACATAAATACACACTTACTGAACCAACTTGTATCACCTCTCACTCAACAATATAGTCAAATGGCTCACATTTTTACTTCTAGGTATCACATTCTACAGCTGTGCTGGTATATATTTAGAACAGTCTGTTGTTGGACATTAGGATACTCAGAATTTTATTTTATTTTTTAATATATATTTTTATTGTTATTTATATCTTTTACATTTTGTATTCCCCTTGGGTAGCCCACCACCAATTCACTCGTGATCCATCTCCGTGGTCCCTTGTGTTCTTTTCTACTCCATTTTGTGCCCTTATCCTCCCCCTCACCCCACCCCCCAAAGTGTCTCTCTCCTATTTGGTTTCCCTGTAGTCCTGTTATAAGTGAAATCATTCAACATTTTTCTCTTTCTTTCTGGCTTGTTTCACTGAGTATGATCCCCTCTAATTCCATCCATGTCGCTGCAAATTGCATGCGTTTATCTTCTTTGAATGCTGAATAGTACTCCATTGTGTATATGTACCACATCTTCTGGATCCAATCATCTATTTTTGGACATCTGGGTTGCTTCCATACCTTTGCTATTGTGAACTGCGTTCAGGATACTGAGAATTTTAAAAGCTCAAATGAGGAGGATCCTGTGTCCTAGAACTAGTTTTTGTAGTGTACTTTAAAATATGTGGTTTTATCTGAGGGCTCTCTGCATAACTTGATGTGTTACACCTTTGTTATTTAACCATTTGAAATCCATTTCCTCATCTATGAAAGGAGATTGTTACTCACTCTTCTCGATTATTGAAAGGATTAGAGATAACTTCTGCTAGAGTACCTGAAAGTGTTCACCAAACTGTTTTCATCACTAACACTATATACATTTTCACTGATCTAACCTCTCTGGGCCTACAAGAAGGTCATTAGCTGATCTTTAAGGACTAATTAGTAGATTATTGAAGTTAAGACAGTTTTGAAGTTTCTGTTCAGAGGCTTTAGAAATCATCTAACAGCCTCAGGATATCGAAGAGACACTTGGAAGAATTACCCATGGCGCACATGTAAAGTCAAGTCTTCTAACCTCTCTCTGTCTCACTTCTATCTCAGTACTTTTTTTCACTGATGACCTCACAAAGTCAATAGCTATCTCTTGTGATGTTGACCTGTTGATGTACTATGTCAAGCATCTCAAGTACTATGATGCATTAGAGTCTACGTCATAGGTCATAACACTTTAAGGAACAACATTTTGAAATGAATCATAACAGTAACTATTGCAGTGCAGTCAAGAGTGCCCCTCTAGCTAGGATTTCCAGTCTACTTCTGCTCCATCATGATCAACTTCTTTCTTGAGAAAGAGAGGCAGCAGTTCCACTGTGCTGGAATCATAATTGCTCTGTCAGCAGTTTATTTGCCTGGATATTCCCACCTTTGGGAGAGTGTTGGGCAGTTAAATTCATCACTCGCGTGGGCCAGAGAAGAGAAAAGATAAGAGAACCAGTTGCACTGAGGTGATCTTCAGGGAGCATCAAGGAGACTCTGCAGACCATAAACAATTCATTGGATTTCAAAGACAATTCCAAGTGTTTTCTTCCTAGAGGAAGGACACTTAATGTGTATCTATATTTCTGAATTCAATTTATGTTTAGCTGGTTGGCACTTTACTAAGTTTTATAAACCCTTGCTTATATGTTAACATTTTAAATGGAAAATAGTGCAAATTTCAAATGGGTGAGTAGACACACACAGGAAGACTGTGCTTTTCATACAGCTGAATGAGAGTAGCTAGGAGGAAGTGAAATAAGTGGGTGCTTATTTTTACAAATTTGTGATCTTTCTGGCACTGAAGTTTGGAGAGTAAAAAGTTTTCAAATACCCATATTCCCAGGATAAGTAACAGTCATTTTTAATGGTAAAGGGACTTCCTGATGACAGTAAAAAGGTAGACTTTCTGAGACTTCCTTTGATCAACCAGCAGACTAGCATTTATAAGGGTAGAATCTGAAATGCAGAGGGGGGCGGGGAAACCCTGACTCACACCTGCAGTTGGTTTTGTGTAACCCCGGAAGAAAGTTCCAGCACGATTTAATGAAATCATGTTCCATGCCAAAAGAATGTTTGCAAGGCTGACGAAAATCTGATGGGCATTCTGCCTGGAAGATTGTAAGAAAATGAACAAATGTTTTCTACTACAATTATCAAGTCAACAAAGTTCTGACTCATTCACAGGGGAGGAATCTACAGAATATTGACATAATTCATGACTTATCAGTCATCTTTTAGGATAAACACCTCAGGATAACACTAGACTATTAGTTAAAAAAATAAAAGTTACCACAGAAGAGAAACATTGTCCTTGCACAGCACTGTGCCTGTTGAAATACGGATTTCTGTGTTTTATTAAGTCTAAATTTATTCCCTAATTTGGGATCTGTTTTCCTATCTCTGGGAAAAATTATGAATGAACCAAATTTTGCTAATAGCACCTCTCTGTCATCTCTCTATTTCCTAGTGCCATTTACTTACTCTTGTGTTTAGCAAAGATTTCCTGAATAACTTACATTTTGCCCTGGGGATACACAATGTTAACATTTGGTGCATGTGCTCAGAATTTCTAGTCTTAACTCCCTTGAAATTACTCCTCTTTTCAACTATCTTTCTTAAATATATTTTGCTCTCATACACCTAAATACCTCTGGCTAAATTATCCTTTGAATTACATATGAAAACATTTGTGAATGATGATGGCACAATGTAACAACTAAAACTTAGTAGGTACTCAGTGGGTATCTGTCTCTTCTTTCTTGATAGTTAAGTGTCCACCTAAGGTGTGACCCATTCTATGGCTATTTTCATCTTACCAAGGACTCTTAAACACCTAAAGGAATGAAACTGTTAACATGAAATGGCAATGCAAAGGATAACATATGCGGCATTGGATTAAATTCTGTATTAAATGCTGTGGGTCTTTCACCAGCTAGTGCACTCACTCCAGCTGCAATGAGTCTGGCTAGCCCAGTCACAGCTGCCCTTCTTCTCCAGAGATTTGCCTTCATCCAAAATCTGACCTTCTCTGGGGCACAAGGCTAGAGTTCTCCTGAGGGCTCATCATTGTTTAGCTTCCTCCCATACTTAAACTGACTTCCCTGACTCCCTTTCTCTTGCAAGTACTCCCTCAATAAATAGTGTACATCCAAATCCCTGTCTCAGGTGCTGTTTCCACGAAACCTGACTTAAGGCAAGGGTCAAATGATCCTTGTAGCCAGTAACTTACAGTGCATGTTCTTTTTGCTTTAAAATCAACAAAAATAGGGCCTCCCTGGTGGCGCAGCGGTTGAGCGCTGTGCTGTGGAGCTGTCGACAGCTCGCGATGCGAGTTCGACCCCTGGCCTGGGAGAATCCCACATGGTGCGGCAGACCTCTCCTGCCTCGCCCGCTGCTCCCCTCAGCACTGTATTTCTGATCTGCCTGTTCTGCTCCTCACTCTGTCTCTGGTGAACCCTCTCGCCACCCCACGCCTCTGGCCTGTACCCCAGCTTGTATGCATAAACAAATAAATATTTAAAAAAAAGAAAAAATAAATAAAATAAAATCAACAATAAATAAATAAAAATAACTCATAAATCTTAAGCAATATTACCAAATTCTTAACAAATTCAAGACATTCATTATAAAATTATTTACATGGTAATCAAAATGTGAACTTCACAAAAAGGTTAAAGTAAATTCTCATTTTTTGATGTCTATATAAATAGAAAGAGCCTTTTTTATAATAGTAATATTGTAATATTATTAGAATTATTTTCCTAAGAGAAATAATAAAGAAGTCACTTGTAAAATAGGAGGCAAATCATGAGCAATTATAATAAATCTTGGCTCTTTAGACATCTTGAAATAGCTTTGTTCACTTTATACATTGAAACACAGGCAATGATTACAAGTGATATAGAAGTCTTCTTTCATGTTCTCCATTATCATCAATTTCACAGTTTAAACTTAAAATGTTGAATTGTATTTTTCCATTAATCATAAAATAGAACATGGAAAATTAGGATGGGAAATAGAAACCCAAATAATCTATCAACTCGCTGGTTGCCCATTAGAATCACTAAGGGAAACTTTAAAAAAATATGAAGCTCTAACTCCATGATAAATTATTGAATCCCCAATCTAGAGGAAGGAGGGGATCTCTATAATCATATTATAAAGCTTTTGGATGTTTCTAATTTATTACCAAGTTGAGAATTACTGAAGTAATTTAGTCAAATCTCTCCAGCTAGTAAGTCCTGGAGTAATATCTCAACTCAAGCTTCCTCAACACCATTGGACCTCATTCCAGTGATTCTACTCCCCCAGAATTTCTGAATTTTAATGGGAATTTAGAAGAAAGAATGTAAAGTAGTACTGCTTACATTCCACTGAAAGGCAAAAGATGAAAAAATCAAAACTTTCACTTTAAATTGATTTTCACAAATCAGTTTTGGATGGGTAAACCATTTAGTGATGTAGAAATACATTTTCTTTTCAGACACATATGGATTTTAAAATGACAGAAACTGTTCAACAAAGCATAAACACAGTTTAGTTATTCCACAGTGTTTATAGAATGCAGTAGTAGGCTTTATATGTCCCAATTAATATCATTCATGAAGATAACAGGACACTAGAGAAGAATGTCTAGTAACTGACAAGGAATTATTTCACCGGCAGCATCATCAGCAGTTAGACATTTGACCTTTTTCCTCTAAAATAATATTTTCTTAAACTTACCTTTTTTTTTAGCTTAATTTACAGAGACAATATATTGAACACTTAGGAGTCAGTAGTGAGAAACTCAGTGTAAAGCAAGGTTTTTAAAAATTATTTGTGGAGTTTAGTGTGATCTATTAGTCATAGTGAATGTCCATATTGGTCAGGGAGAGGAGGGGGCAGAAAGATGTTAATGTAGAACTCTGACAGACTGAGCTGAACCCCAACATCCTATTTGACTCTTCCAGGGCTGGTTCTCTGCCAGAATTGAAATTCAGCTCACATCTCCATCCTGGTTGAAAAGAGTGCTGAGCCCCATCCAACACCTACTAGTCCCGAATGGTCTATATCAAGGTTTCTTGAAAGTCACATATTATTATTATTGTTGTTGTTCTTTATTAAAGTTTTCAGTGACTACATAATATTAGATTTACATTTTTCTCCCATGCCAGTAACCTAGCCCCTTCCTTTCCCAATCCCTTCTTCCTTTCTTTTTTTCCCTTCCAAGTAAATTTGCCACTAAGTCTAAGATTTGTTTTTGCTGTATTTTGCCAGTATATTTTTTTGATTATTTACATTCCACAGATGAATAAAACCATCCCGTATCAATCATCCACTTTCTGACTTATTTCTCTTAGCATAATCAACTTGAGGTCCACGCTCTTAAAAATTTCTGTGCTGTAGATTTCTTGAAAGTCTGAAGCAGTCTATGGACCCCTTCTCAGATCCCTCATGACTATAATGGAAACCAATTATATTAAAAACTGTTTTAACTTAAGGTTCTTACCATGAAAAATTATCTCGAAAAATATAACCATGGTGCTCATTTGTCACTGAAAATCATTGCAGTGTTGAGTTCTTTTATTCAATTTATGATGGTTTGTGTTCTTAATTTGAACGGCTGGAGACTCAGTGATGGACTTTAGTCTTCTGATTAGCTCAGATTTTTTCTCTCCTCAAACTCCAGAGAGCTATAGTTTCTGAGCACATCCTCAGAATTCAGGCCATGTGACTTATGACACAGCTAGCCCTCAGAGGCTGGAATGGGTCATACAGCAATATGCATTCCAACAAATTCATCGATTTAAAGATTTGTGTACTTCAAAGATTCTGCTATGTGATGAATTGGAAGACCAGGACTCTTTCATTTTTAAAAAGTTACACTTAAGACCTAAATTGATATATCATATTCCCTTTTACTTATGCATATGGGTATCGTTCTAGTGACTTCTATCATGATGTAAAAATCACACAACTGATTTGGACAGAAATATAACCATTGCTGATTGGATTTCTAGGCTTTCATGGTTTATTCTTACTTGGGATCCTGAATTGATTTGACTATCTATTTGTCTTTTTCATTATGTACTTTACCCAGAAGTAATCCCCAACTAGTCTTGCAAACTATGAAGTAGATTTATCAAATCATTTGAAAAGGCAGCAAAAAAGGGAGCATTTTTTATTCTTTAAAGAGGAAAACATGAATTTTTCTTCTCACTGAGGCTCACTGACTGTAACAATCATCTATCGCAATGATAACATTTCTGCATCATTTATTTAAACATTATTATTTCTCAGAAAATTTATTAAGAATTTTTCTTTGTTTTGGGTTTTGCCAAAAAATGATTAGACATAATTTTTTCAAAGGAGACAGTTCAAAACTGTAAAACATTTAGGGAAGCAACTTCTTACATTTTTTTGCTTATTAGTCACTATCTGGAAGTTTCTCCCAGTCAACATAAGACTGAAATTACCAGAATAATGCTGTTAAAACCCACCTTGAACCAAATGATATAAGGTGAAAGTAATATTTTCGGTAATATAAAGAGCTGATGTGTTGGAACCACAGTTTATTGTTATTGGCAAGTTTGGGACCTTTGTGTTCATAAGAAGAAATTTTAAGCCGTCAAGTAAGTCAATAAAAGCCTTTGTTTCACCTTTGTTAACTGTAAATTAAACTTAACTTCAACGCTATATTCTACTATATGGCTTCTGTTTTGTAAGTTTCTCTTAATAGGAATTGTGCTCCTTAGAAATAGGAATAATTGGCCACAGTAGCTGTCAGTAGTGTTCTATTTTCACGGTGTATTAGTTAGAACCAAGTTTGAGCTTCCATAACAAAGACACCCCAATGTCATGGTTTAAATAAGAAAAATAAGTTTAAAAGTCTTTTCCATAGAATAATCAAACTGGTATGAGTGTGAGCAGGGACCTCCCTGGTGGAACAGAAGTTAAAGTCTCAGCACTATGAAGCTATTCCCAGGCACTGCAGCAGGAGTTCAATCCCCAGCCACGGAGCTGACCCACATGGCACAGCAGACCTCTCCTGTCTCACCCGCTGCTCCCGTCAGCAGTGTATTTCAGTACATCGTCCTGCTCTGCTCCCCACTCTGTCTATGGTGAATCCTCTCACACACACACCCCCACACACCTCTGATCTATACCACAGTTCTTGTATGCATAAATAAATCTTTACAAAAGAAATAAAAAGAAAAGAGTGTGAGCAGCTCCATTCCAGAAGGTTCTCTAGGAATCCAAAATGTACTTAACATAGTCACCAAGTATAAAATGGTGGGCACAATGCTTCAGAGAGAAAGGGGAAAAGGCAGACAAATGCAGGTGCAGTACTTTAAGGGTGAGACCTGAAAGAGGCACCATCACTTCTACTCAATTTCCATTGGTAGACACATGATCTCATAACCCTGCCAACCTAGATGGCAGAATGGGAAACATCAGTATTATTAGCTGGGCAGCTGTGTATCCACTAATGAGGAAAAAAGGGAGAATGGGCTCATGAAACAGCTGTTAGTCCACCACCAGCTGGATCTATATGTCTGTTTATATCTTTTGTTCTCAATGCACAAAGAGACAGGCAAACGAACCTTTATTAAATATGGTAATTCATTGTATCAATAAGTCACAAGCTTTCCATTGTTATGGCTTAAGGGAAGTGGGCAACATATATAAATTATGTACTTTTATTATTTAGATACTTTGAAAAAGTATCTTGTATTCTAAAAAGTCTGTTATGACAATCTATATACGAAATAAGGGAGAACTTTATACTTTGAATTTTTTCCCAAAATATTTCCATATCTTCAAATTCATGGGTAGATTGATCTCTCTAAAAATACATGTATAAAATGTTTTAAATTATAAAATATATATTAAGCACAACCACCTACAAACTGTTTACTCTGTTTTAGTGTTTGGGTTAGGTCCATTATGTACATTATTACACCTTACAAACTACACCTTCAGGGATAATTCACCCACTTTATACAGATCAGGTCACTTAGGCACAGAGTTGAGATAACTTGGCCTAGTTCCCAATTGGTAAAGTGGGGATTTGAAACCAGAGTTGTCCAATTCTGAAGCAGTCTCTATTCATCACCCCGCTTAATCTTCATGACAATTTTTTTTTAAAGAGGCAACTGGTCTTTGCCTTGTTTAATACAGCAGAAAATAAAGATTAGAAAGGTTAAATGACTTGCCAAATAAATACCTTTAGCAAGTAACAAAATGAGAGTTTGATTTCAAGAATCTACACTCCTTGAATAACTGTTATCGAATTAAAGTTCACTACATTTACAATCAACAAATCTGTTCAACTATAGGTATCATTTCTATTTGGGTGATCTTGGACAAGCTACTTAATTTTCCAGTATTCTAGGAATGATAATAAGCATCTTAAAGTACATTTGTAGGAATTATATACATTTATGTAAAATACATCAAACAACCTTACTGGTGAGAGCAGGACCTCAGTCTCTCTTTCTGAATCTGAATTTAGCTGTGGCTTTAGAAAGTCTGTCAATCTACATTCAGAAAGAGAGACATGGTAGAAATTAGAGCTCTCCAAAGTGATGATATCAATTGATAGGCCTTAGAATCCACCTAAATTATAAAGATTAAGGGTATCAGAGAAGTTAATTTGAGGCCAAATACAAACATTTTTTCACTTATTTAATTTAGTAGGTATAAAATACAATTGTCATTTATAAATAATTATGCTTATGTTTCCCAAGGAGTCATCTACATTGTGTTGTTGCCTAATTGGTCTTCTGGCACCTTTGTGGTTGACATTTACATTTAATAAAACTCAAAAAGTTAGGGAATTCCCCTTCTGTAAACTCTTCTTATTCATTAGTTCTATTGATCTATTGGATTTGATTGTTTAACTCTGAATTTATTTTCTTTATGTTGTTTGGTCCTGGAATTTCAGGAAGATAATCACTTTCATGTCATACCACATGAGTACTAAAGCTAATAATAATAATTAATAACACAATGGTAACTATAATTTACGTAACAATTTTCCAGGTGCAATTTGTCTATAGATTCTTTTAATTTTCATAACAGCCCTATTAGGTCCATATTATTATTATCTCTATTTTGCATAAAGGAAAAATGCAACACAGAGAGTCTAAGAAACTTGCCCAAGATGTGCTGCTGATCACAGGAGAGCACAGTCCCACTGTGATCTCCCACCTTTCCAGGCTGGTCTCCACTCCAGTCTCATCTTGCTATAAGCTAACGTAATCCTACTTGTTAAAAAGACCTCACTGAACACTAGTCTCCTTTCAAAGTATTCCTTTCTAGCAGAAGATTAATATTATATATTTTATTTTTAAAAATTCCTTTACTGGGGACACAAGTTGATTTATTTCCATAGTCTTTTTAGACATGCAAAAAATCTGACAAGTATTTACAAGCACGTATACATGAAACTCTCCCTGTCTTTTTCATGATGCAACACAGTTAAAATTAAACTTTACTTTTCTTTGTTGTTGCCAAACTATGACCATAAAGAAGGGTGTCTTCCATTCATTATAATAGCAGGCCTGACAATGCTGAATCCATGAATTCTGACAGTTTTAGAAAGCAAATATTAATTATTATACAAGAAGTCCCCTCTAGTTGATGGCATAGAGTGATTTCATAATAACATTGCATAAAAATAGAGATTGAAGAATGAAAAAAAAAAAAAACTAAAAGGCAGTGATTTTCTTACTCTACGTACTGTTCTGTCAAAGACATGACTAGATAAATCATCTCAGATCAGCTTTTTGTTCATTGGTTTACCTTAGTTTTTAATGGGCATTCCATCTACGCACTGCTGGTCTGAATGTTTAGATCTCAGTCCATGAGTGATTCAAAGACTACTCACAGGGTGTACGAAGATGGCCTTCCAGGCTGGACAGGGCATGTGCAGATGAAGAAAGAGGAATATTTCTTTCCTATCCGTTTGCCAGGCTTAGTGACTTCCAATTTCTTTCAACCTGAAGCCTTTAATCCAACACCATCAACTGCCTCTTGCCCTCTACCCCCTAAACACAGCATCTAAATCTATACCAACAAATCTGCCTTTAGTTCCTAAGTTTTTTTCAAAGTCATTATCACTTTCATAGAAAAGATATTGAGAAGAATGGATCAAAAAACTCAGCTTGTTCTCTGATACAGTTTTGGTCCATGTGTGACTTGAACTTGGGAGATAGTAACTTAGAGAAAGTGACTGTTTGTTCTCCATGTCTTCTCAAATCTCAGTCCAAGGCAAGTTTAAAATTTTTCAAATACTATAAGACCACATCTTCTCATGATCTAAAGTCTTCACAGATTGCAACTGCATAAGAAATTTTTTAAATGGACACCATAGAATTTGATATTTATATTGTTTATATAGTCAAGAGGACAAAATAATTGCTTTAAAATATCAATATGCTTGCATAACCCCTTACTTTGCTTTAGATTTCTTCATAGACTTTCACCTGAAATTATAGTGAGTAGTAATTTGTTTACATTATTGTCTACCTTACTTACTAGGAGGCAAGCTCCAAGAGAACAAGGACTTCACATTCTTTGATAACTGCTGTATTCCCAGGCTCTATTGTTGTGTGTGGTACATGATAGGCTGCTGGTTGGAGCACATGACTGCAAGTGTTGTGCATGTATCAATGTGTGCACTGCATCTGTCACACAAATGCTTATTGCACACTCAGGACTAGGGGAGTATGCTCCAAAAAAAAAAAAAAGGCAAGAATAGCTAAGAGAGACACATCATCAATCTACTGAGACACTGAATGGTTCTGTCATTAGTAATAGTGCAAATGGTGACAGCTTTGATTGTGATAGCAGCACTCTCAGTGTCCTGGATAATGAACATTAGGAAATGAGGGGGAAGTGTTAGCAACCTTGGTCTTTGGTATTGGCAGTTCCAGAAGAATCACTCTGGACATCAGTAGTAAGCAGTCATTACTACGATGAACCAGAACGAGTTGGAAAATGAAAAACACCAACTCTAGACTTCCAAATCTAAGCATCTTAGATTTCTCCTAGGTCAGCCAGGAAAGAATTAGAGAGAATGGAGAGTCCCTTCAGAATATGTGGGTCAGACCAAGAAAATACTCTTTTGTATTTCTGTGATTATTGTAGTTAGTAACTCTATTCTTCTCACTGCCTGCAAGCACAACAATTATAATATCTCATTAAGTGGGGTGAGAGGATAAATTTTAAAAGGTTGTATAGGCAGAAATTACTGTCTGGGGGAAGGAGAATGAGGTATAATTTTTCTTTGAGGCGCAAGTGACATAACCCAATAAAAGTGGGAAAGAAATGGTACAGGTCACACTATTCATAGCACCCCCATACAAGAGATGATGGTGTTTCCCTTCATGCCTGTGTTAAGGAAATATGTTAATCTTCAGTAAACTGATAGCAGGAACCACAGCCTAAGCATGTTAGGTAGCACAAAGAAAGACCCATGATATGTTCTCAGGAGGGCTCTGAAGGGCACAATTTGGCTGTTGTCAAGAGACCACTGAAAGACCAGGAGGAGGCAAAGGAGTTTCCTAGCAGAATAGAGTAAGAAAATAGAAAATGGTGAATGAGAGCCAAGAAACATTTGGATTAGGAAGTGCAGATTAGTGTCATAGACTTTTAGGCCATAATAAAATTGTAAGTACTTACTTTGTGTGAATGGGAAGCCATGGGGAGTATCAAGCGGTGGAGTGACATTTAGGAAAAGTATTTAGCCTTTTTAAAAACTGCCTAGGAGGGGCAAAGGGAAGGAAGTGTGAAAGCAGACGGTCTACACTAATCTAGGTAAGCAAGCAATTTGACTAGAGCTGTGGCAATTAGCAGTGAGAGAGATTCTAGAAGTATTTTGAAGGCAGAGAAATCAAAATTTACTAATGATTTAGATGTATAAAGAAAAAGTACAGACAATGACTTCAAGGTTTTTTGCGGTAACTAAATGGAAAGATGGAGCTGCTATTTGTCATGATGGGGAAATAAAAGCACAAGAGCAAACACAGCCATAAAAATTAACAGTTCTTTGCTGGCATGACTACTAGATATCCAAGCAGAATTTCAAAGTAATACTTGGACATATGAGTCTGACATTCAAGTGATGTTAGTCTAAGCTAGAGAAATAGCAATACAAGGGGACTATAATGTCAAGGGGCTGAGTGAAATCTTGGAAATAAGTGCAGATGAAGATGTGTGATGACCGAACCGTGAGAATGTAACATACAAAGGTCAGAAAGACAAGATCCAAGAGAGATTTGGAAAAGGAGAGAGATAAGGAAGATTCAGAAGGGAAGACTGAAGTGGAATAGCCAGAGGATAGAAGCAGAATCTTATATCATTAAATAGGTATATGTGTTCAAATAAGAAGTCAGAACATGCAAGGGAAGGAAGAATAAATAAAGAAAACAGGAAGGAATGGAAAGGAGGGAAAAATAAATCAATAAGATAATATTAGTTCTCTTTAGGTAACAGGACCACAGACATTTCATTTCCTTCTTTGTGCTTTTCTGATTTATAATTCTCTTGTTTTGTTTTTAAAACTACCCATGCGTAAAATGTTTTGGAAAAAGAGTATTTTATTATAAAAGTAAAAAAATATATTAATTCTAAGTATTTTAAATGTTTAAATCACTGAGGAAAATTGGGACATTTTAGGACTTAATGGCAATTATCTTAAACATGTTAAAGCATAAATTACATTCTTAAAAAGCACATGAATGAAGAGAGGAGGGGTCCAGGTGAGCCCCTCTCCAGCGCTGTAGGAACCGATCAGGCTATGAAGAGTGAGAATGACTTTCTTAGAAAGAATGATACAAGAGAGAGAATAAAAAGTGACCTCTAGGTTAGAAGAGGCTGAGAGAAAAACAACCTCAAAGGACCTGGACTAGAGAAGAGAGAAGGTTAATAACACAGAGGGGAAGAGATGCGGAGAGGAACACTGATTATTTACTCTACAGCCAGTGAATTTGAGACTTGGAAAAAGCGCCTGAAAACCCCCCAGGAGACGGAGAATAAAGCCTACACAGAACAATACAAACTCCTAAGGAAAAAAATATATATTCCGATGGCATTATTAGAGCCCCAGGCTCAAGCCATGCCTGAAGTTAATCCACTCCATGTGAAGGACAGATGACCCGAAGCAGAAAGTCTCTGTAAATTCAAAGAGTTTATTCCTGAGCGACAACTTCAAAATTCTCATTCTTTGGTTGATCCTCAGCATCATAATGCTTTCAGGTCATATGACATTATATTTGAGACAATATATTTCACTCTCCAGGCAATTTATCTGTCTTCCCAAAATATTAAGTTTTATTACGACTTTAATAAAATAGGGAGAAATGGAAACCTCTCCTGTTTCTTGTACTCTAACCAGATCCTGCAGTAATATTCAAAGCAGGACATAAAGGAATTTTCTTTCTTGATTTCTCAAAACCATTTGCTCACAAGCTGACACCAAAAATGCAATGTTTCTTCCGGTTTATAAAAGAAAATTCATGGAAGCCATAGGTCTTCCTTTCACAGATGGTTTTGTGAAAACACAAAGGCAGAAATCCTTGCTCTCAGTGGAAACCCCAGGGTTTCCCAGATAGACAAACCACACCTTCCACAGTTTTCATTTAAATCCATTTTCTTTTCTCAGACTTGCTCACAATTTGGAACTGTAAATCTCAACTTTCAACAAAAATGCTGAGGACTTTGCTTGGCCTCTAGGTTTAAAGCTTTCACCAGAGATTCCACAAGGTCACTATGATGAAGGTGCTCAGCTTGAACTGTGGCTCGTGGTCAATTAAAGTCAGTGTGTTTTTATTAGTCTGGCTCAAAATGGCTTTTGTGTTTATGAATTTATTTTTGCAAAGGCTCAGAAACTATACCCTTTGCTTTACATTGCCTTAGGGCACAGATACCCATAAAACTTCATTAATTAACATAGTGAACTACCTAGGTCATAAATAAAGAGCTGGCAGTCATACTGATTATCAAATACAGGCAGTTAAAAAAAAATCAGGGGCTCCAAGCTGAGCTCTGCAGGTCAGGACAAAGTTACACATATTTTTAATGTTTTATGACAGCTCCCCTACAAAAAGTTTTAGAAGCAGTATGCAAATATAGAAAGAAATAAGAGCACATTAGTGTATAACCAGAGGTCCAAGGCATTTACAGACTGAAATCTGCAGAATAACTTGGACACTTTAGAGTTTCTTTCAACTTGCAAATCTCTGAACTGCTACAGCCTCTGAATAACATGAGCCGCACAAGACTGAGACTTTGTTGAGAGGTCTGGATGTCATATAGAAATTTGAGTTATCAGCATGTAAATGGTATGTGGGACTGGATATTACCTACAGAGACAATGGGAGAAGGCAGAAGGAACCTAGAAATGATGAGAGAAGAAAAGCGGACACAGGATAGAAACTGAGCTAGAGGGTCAATGAAATGATCATAAAAGAGATTCAGACGGTGTCTGGTCATATTAAATAAACTCCAAAAATAATTATTCAGATTAGCAACCTATTATCAAAATAATGATACTGAGCATCTTTTTAAGATAATTTGTAACTTTAATTCAATTAAACTATTCGGTCATATCATTGGAGCAAAAACTTTGAATGTATTTAATGCTAATGTTCACTGAAGGAACAAGGTCTAGAAAGTTTAAGAAATATATTCTGTTCATAGTCCAAGTAAACACAGTAATTGTTGGATTTATTTGCCTCATAGACTGGTCCTGTAGTACAGCAGAGTTAGTGTTAATATGTATATGTTTTCTATTTAACAAATAAACTTGAATCTTATCAGTCCTATTTTTTACACCAAAGACCCAAACTCAATCACTTCTCCCAACAGAGGTTAATAACTAACATTTATTCCTTCAAATTAAATAGCAAAGAAATGACTTTGAAATGTTTTTATTTTTCTATTTTATAAATCATTAATCAATACTTCATGTCTTATTTTTACTGTGTTGATAAAATTGAAATTTGTGTCTAATACCACAAATACTAGTTAATTTTGTTTTCACAATACTATTGGGAAACTCATTTCCCTGTCCATTCCTTTTCTATTTCTTCTCTTACTGACACTCAATGGTTTACAAATTATTGTCAATTTTAGATTCAAAATAGCTCTTGATGTTTCTTTTTCTTTTTATCCCCACATTATTACCTAATTTTTATTTCAAATTATGTATAGATCATAAATAGGAAAATGCCAAGATCATAAATCTACAGTTCAACATGTTTTGATAGTTGTAAACCGCTGAGTAATCTCTACCCATTCAAGAAACAGACCATGTCCACTCTCCATGTGGTTCCCTCATGCAGCTTTCTAGGGAATCTCAGCCACATTCATGAGACAACCACTCTTCTGATTTTTCGCACTAAAGATTAACTTTATCTATTCCAGGGCTTCAAATAGAATCACATAGTGTTTATTTCATTCTGTCTGATTTCATTCAGTTGGCATTTTGACTGCTCAGCTAGTGATAGAAATTTATTCCTTTATATTGCTAAGTAGTGTTCCATTGTATGAAGATATCATAATTTGTTTATCTATTCTCCTGTTGATGGACTCTTAGACTGTTTTTTAGACTGATGCTATGAGAAATAAGCTGTTATGAGCATTTTGTACAAGTCTTTTTGTAGACATGTATTTTTACTTCTCTTGGTAAATATCTAAGAGTAAAATTGCTTGTTCACAACCTCATTTTGTCTTCATTATCATTAACCTAGATAAATAGTCTCCTAAGTAAGATCCCTATTTCATTCTTTTCCAACTATCTGGTGGTAGAGAGATTAATAACATCCTAAAAATGTCCATTTCCTATTTTCTGCTGGAGGCTGTGAATGTGTTATTTAACATGGCAAAAGGAATTTGCATATGTGATTCAGGCTCTTAGATGAGGGAATTATGCTGGATTATCCAGATGAATCTAGTGTCATAAAAAAAAAAGTTCATTTGAGTGGGAAGCATGAGGGAGGGGAACAAAAGGCAGGAGGGAATGAGGAAGGGAGGGAGGGAAAGAGAGCTCGCGTGAGGGAGGCAGAGACAGAGAGAGCGACAGAGATTTGAAAAAGCTACAAAGATTCTGCACTGCTTTCTTTAAAGATGGAGAAAGGGGCCACAAGTCAATGAATTTAGGCGGCCTCTAAAAGCTAAAAAGAAAGTGAGGAAACCAACTCTCCCCTTCAGTCTCCCAAAAAGAATACAGTCCTGCAAATACTTTGATTTTAGAGTTTCTAACCTCCAAACTATAGGGTAATAATTTTTTTTAACATAAATTTGTGACAATCTGTTACCGAAGCAATAGGAAGCTAATTCATATACTCAAACCCTTCCAAATCATTCTTTCTGGCATCAGAGAGATCATTATAAATTGAAAATGGAATTTTATTATTATCTTGTGTGTTTTAACTTTATTTCTCCAGGATTAATTAAAAGACCTGGCATATTACATAAAACTCCTTAGTCTTAGCCCCTTCTTGTCCATCCAGACTCACTGGCCACCGATTTCCCTAAGAGACCTCTGTTCCTTATTTGTCATGTCGTTCTTGATTCCCTGATATTCCATACACTTCCCAGAAATCTGTGAAAAATCTGTGAAATTGTGCTGTAGGTTCTTCCCCTAATTACTTAGCAAGCAAATGTGTATTCATTCTTAAAATTTTATATATTTTATTACCTCTTGCTGCAAAGCCTTCCCTGACTTTTCCAGTCAAACTACAAACCCTCTCTCTGAACATCTAAAAACTTGTTTTGTGATATTTGTCATGTATTACAATTGCTCCATTATAAACTTGCCTCCAAATAGTCTGTAAGGTTCTTGAGATCACGCATCCTATCTTTCCATGGCTCCTATTACCTAGTACATAGTAAGAACTCAATCAGCTATTTAATGAATGAACAAGTGAATATACAATTTAATATTCTTACAATCTTAATACAAATAATTTTACATAGACATTACTATCATCTAAAATCTTGCCAATAATCTCATTTATAATTTTTGTGCTTTAAATATTCATATTTAAAGACAATTGTAATTTTTCCATAACCAATAAAATTCTAACAAAGAAATTTTCTCTTTCAAAAAAAATATGCTTTTATAGTGCTTTGAACCATAAATTTAAAATCAAAACACCCCTTGAAATGAAAAACATTCCAAGATATAATTATACTCTTATACACACATTCTGTGTCATGATCTACAAGTTTCTAGGCTTAGTCTATAATCCTTGATAGTCATTTACCTTCTCTTGAAAGGTTACATTGGATGAAGTATATCTTTAGTTCTTATCATGATTTTTTTTTAATTCAAGGAATGAGTCCCCATTTTGGGAGGTCAATAAAATTTATATGGTCCCACAGTTCACATAATGAAGTTCTTCTGCACATGATAAAGTTCAGATGGAAAACTCCTCAAGCTAAGTTTCAGAAATGCCATCTAGGAGGAGTGAGTTCATCTTTCTCTAGTGCATTATGATTACAGCACCAAAACACAGTGTCTGAAATGCAAATATTTGTTGATTTAATAAATGAAAGAATTTTATCTAATGCCTTAGAGAGGGAGTTCTAAGGTTGTTGCTTGGGCTAGCATTCATACTGGCCACAATAACCAAGAAGATCATTTTTAGTTGTTTACAACACAAAGCTTTCTAAGCAGGCTTTTCATCTTGGACGTCACCACCAACCTTCTGTTATTTCCGTATTTCCTGTATCATATGAAAATCCCAGTGAAGTTCATAATTTTTATCCACAGTAAATAGCTTTTTTCTATCTTTGTCTCTAATCCCTACTCAGATGGTAACTTCCTGCTTATTTTAAAAGAAGGATTAGAGGAAAACATTGGGAGGTGGTGGGAAATAGATCAGTAAAAAAAGAGAAAATACATGCTCACCTATTGCCAATTCCAGTCCATTTTCAGTAGAGCCAAATCAATCAGTGCTTATTTGGTCCTCCATTTCTGCTATCCTGTTCTAATCTCCCACAGAGCGAGGCAGCAGAAAGAGGCACCAGTTGTTCCAGAGCTCTCCGTCCCCCATCTGCAGGTCCCAATTGTGTTCTATGGAAATGTTTTCAGCAGTTTCTCCCAGAGCAACTCCTGCTGACTCTTCTGTGTGCATCATCTGTTGTTGCCAGGGGTTCATTCCCTCTCTTTTGACAGCCCTGATATTTCTCTGTCTGCAGCTGGATTTCTTCCAAGAATGTCAAGTGACTAGAGAGAAGCTGGGAGGACACCAGAAAAAATGGACCCAACAACACTTCTGTCAAAAAGAACAGAGTCCTTCTGCAGATACTTGAGAACACAGACCTACACAGAGTAGGCAGAACTGTAGGTTCCCAGGCAGACATGCCATGACACCAAATATCTGGAATGCCCATATGTGGAGTTTTGTTTGATTTTCAATTAGCCCAGACTGCATATCTCAGTGCGGAGGCTTCCTTATCTTCTGCCCTCATTTTTGGCATATATAGTATAATACTCTCCACTTAAAACAGTAAATTCATTTAAAATAATTTTAATTGGTTATTAAGGGGCACACTTGGGAGATATTTGACAAATAACTTATCAAAATGTGTGAGCAAAAAGTATGGCACATGTTTTATAAATTTTAATTAGGATCCAAATGAGCATCTGTTTATGGCTGAGACTCTGCCAAGTCACCTATTCCTGGCCATGCTTGGCATGGCAAACAGGTCTGGATATCTTAATAGCAGAAGGTATTGATGCCATTAGTTTATCCTCAGTCTCCACAGTAATCCCTTAATATTATAGCACAGTACAGAGCACCATATGCACTCTCTCACTGACGTTGCCTTACCCGCAGGCATTTCAATAAATAATACAGGATGAGAATGATATGATTACAACTTACTAAACAAATACAGATGCCTTCTAGAGCTCCAGTGTTGTCTAAAAACCCCCATGGACCTGGGGCTGCACTGGGCATCCCAGAACAGACCAGAGACATTACTCCCATTCTTACCTGACTGCTTCTTATAAATAGGAAATGATGAAAAGTTGTTCCCTATCTTTTCCACAAGGCAGGATTTCATGTGTGTTAATGAAACAAAATAAAATGTTTCCTTCTTCCCGTGTTGAAAAAATCGTTTTTAAAATAGAATTTTTGAGATCCATTTTATCTTTCAAACTCTCCCAGTTCATAACATTGTGATTACAGACTCCAAAAGGTACATGCTTGCCAAAATAGGCTACTTCCAGGTGGCCACAAATTTATGAGTAAAAAAAAAAAAAAAAATTATCAGAGTCTCTGATTCTGGAATCTTCTCACTTTCGTGACAAAACCCCTCATTTATTATCTTTGGAAACTAAAAACCAAAATCAGACATGTATCCTGGCTTTTTATAAAGACTTCTTCATCTTGTCTAAAAATCTGGAAAAGACTCTCCTGGGAAGACGTGTTCACACCCAATCCAACTGCCCCCTGCTAAGGCCCCTTCTATCTCCCATCCCCTTGTCCTCCTCACTCCAACTTCCCTCTTCTCCTGACCATATCATCAACTGACAAGCAAGTTCCTCAGCACCCCAAGTTTATAACCTGTTTCCCATCATTCCCTATCAACTCTACAATCACATTTCTAGTTTCCTTCAGTTAAAATTTTTTTCAGTTTATTTTATTTTTATATATATATATATATATTATTTATATCTTTTATAGTATTGTGTATTACCTGTGGGTTACCCACCACCAATTCACTCGTGAATCGTCACCATAGTCCCTTGTGCTCTTTTCTCCCCCATTTTGAACCCTTATCCTCCCCTCCCTCGCTGAATGTCTCTCATTTATGGTTGCCTGCTAGTTTTTGTTTTGGTTTTGTTGTTGTTGTTGTTGTTGTTATTTTCTCCTCCTGATCTCTCGTTTGGTTCCCCTATATTCCTCCTATAAGTGAAACCATTCTATATTTTTCTTTGATAGTTTTAATGGGTCTATCCTTTTCCTAATAGCTTCTCCTGGGAGTTACCCTCTGAAAACATGTATCTGATATACCTTTTGTTTAAAACTAATAACTTCAAGTTTACCTACAAAAAATCCAAACACCTAACTCGTTCCCTCAAATTATACTAAAAGATACCACCCACTGTTTCCCTACTAGTTTATCCATGCATGCTCACACGCACACAGACACACCCCTTGCAGTTCGGCTTATCCCATCGTTCAGGACTTAGTTCCTTAACATCAACACTCAGAGAAAACTGTGTTAAGTAGAATAACGGTCTCCCAAAGATGACTACATACTACCCCAAACCCATGAACACAGTAGGTTACATGGTGAAGGAGAATTGTGACTAAACATAGATTCAGATTTCCAATCAGCTGACTTTAAGTAGGAGATTATCCTGCTGTTCCTAATGTAATCAGCAGAGTCCTTTATACTGGAGGAGAAAGAGATGACTAAAAGAGAAACAGAGCAATGTGAGACAGATTCATAGTTTTTGAATATGGGAGCAAAATAATTTTATCCAAGAAATGTGGTTGCCTGGAGCTTGAAAGACAAGGAAAAAGATCTCTCCCAAAACTTCTGTAAGGAATGCAGGCTGATACCTTGATTTTTCTGAATGAGAGCTATTTTGTACTTCTGAACAACAGAAAGTAAAATAACAAGTTTGCATTTTTTTAATTAAACCTTAAATTTAATGTAACCTGTTATAGCAGCATTAGAAAAATGCATACATCTTCTCTGATTATTCCACAACCTCTCCTCATGTTATTTCCCAGCTTTAATAACAAATATTATATCATTGCAGCTTCCATGTGTAAAATGTTGTTTTTGCTTGAGTTGATACCCAATGAACAAGATGCACAGTCTCTTCTCTTATTTTGCTAACAACTCAATACATAAGCATTTTATTAGTTTCTTATCACGATGTGAAATTTTATATGTTTTGCAAGTTTTTGTTTGGGGATTTTGTTTTACTTGACTCTAACTTGAGAGATTCTTTTTCTATGTAGTTCATCATTCTGCAAATCCAATAGCATGACACATAATGTGTTCAATAAATATTTGTTAATAAGTGAATGACTCAGATAATGTAGACTGATCTGAAAATACATCTCCTCCAGAAATTCCTCTTCTCATTATTTATTCTCTCAGATTCCCTTTGTCCCTATGTATTTATTAATCAAAGACCCATGGACCAGCATGTGAAATGGAATTATGGTCCAAGAGAATATTAGCAGTAAGGCTATCTTAGTCAGGGAGAGATGCTATAACAAACAATACCATGGACTGAGTGCCTTAACCAATAGAAATCCATTTCTCTTAGTTGTATAGACTGAAAGTCCAAGATCAAAACACTAATAGACTAGGATCTGGTAAGAACACTGTATCTGTTTTAAAGATGGCCCTTTTCTCATTGTATCCTTAAATGGTGGAGAAAGGAGAGCGATCATCTTTATCCTGTCTGATAAGAGCACTAACCACAGTCATGCCAGCTCCATCCTCAAGCCCTACTTATCTCCCAAATATCCTACATCTCCAAATACCATCATATTGTGCATTTAGGTTTTGAAATACAAAATTTAGAGGGAGAGGGAATTAAAACCTTGAGTCCATTGAAAAGGCTAGAAGCACACCCAAATGGCTGTGATAGATGCTGTTTCTTTCTTTGTTTTGGGTTTCACATTTCCCCAGACAAATGGCTCTGAGAGGGAAGAAACTGCCTTATTCTTTAATTGTCTTTATGATGCCAGCATCTGTTGTGTTTACAACTCTCAATAACTTATTGTCGAATGAAGAAATGAACAATGAATATATTTGTACCTTAGATTACAAGTATTTATAAACTGGGGTTCATGTTTTTTTTCTCTTTTATTCAGTGGATGTATTGAAAAACAATTACTTAAAACAATTAGCAAAATTATCCAAAATGTAAGTCGATACTTTTGCAGTGCTTTTTGGGTTTTTTAGGGAAGCAGGGGTAGTGAGTATATGGAAGGCTTTCCATATTTATGCAAAAAAAAAAATCATGTGAATCAAGTATTTATTCAGCAGCAATTTAATGCCTAGCTCTCTTCAGGGTCAACGATACCCTTCCATCTATACAATATGTTACCTATTAAGTTGATGTCAAAGGACTATTTTCAGCCTATCCTGAGAATATCAAATCTGGTACCAACGTACTTTGGCAGAAAGGGGACTTTAGGGAAGTCATGGTGGAAGGTCGGATGGGGGAACATGATCAAGGGCCCAGAGAAAGCATTAGCAAAATATAGAAATGAGATGAAGATTGCAATGTCTTCAGTTTAAAAATCTCCAAAATGATAAAAATGGATTCCTCCTTATATGTGCAAGTCATAAGAGGTTATATTCAAAAAGCATTGCTTCAAGAAGAAAATTAGTTGTTTTCAAACATGGGAAATATCTATAGCATTTTCTCACCTATCACATATTTACTTTTCAATTTAAAGACTGGAATAATATAATTATAAAGGCAAGTGGCATTTAATTAGTTATTGTTTCCCTAACGCTTTATTTAGTACAAGTCTATTTGGAGAATGCTATTCCTTTAACTTCGTATCTACCCATTTAGATATCAAATTCTTTAACTTGTAGTATTTTTCTCTGTTCCCTATTAGATTCACAATACAACATGTCAAAATCTTTAACAACTAAAGTAAATAAAAATTAAGCTGCAAAGGCTACTTAAATTTCTGAGAATTAAGATCACTCTTAATCTCCTGACATCATGAATTAAGCACTGAGTTCCAAAAGCATGGCTTTTATTTAACAAACTTAGTGCTACTTTGTGTCAACATCATTTAAGAGATATTGGTTGATATGTAAAGATATTTATTCTGCAAGATGCTGAACTATAGAGTACCCATTCTTTTATCTTACCTGACTCCACCTCACATATGTGGGACAATCACTGGAGTAAAATTTAGTTTCAGGTTTCCCTATTAAGAAAAGTCTGTCATTGCTAAATAGTGTGGTAGTGACTAGTGATAACTTCAGGAAACAAAGGAAATGATTACTCAGCACAGCAGGTCCTGTTAGTGCTCACATCCTTTAGAGATAAAAAGGTATTTTGACAAGGAGAATTATAAAGATCCTGTGTAATCTAGTGACAGATGCGTGGGTGTCATTTTTCTTTTTCTTTTTTCTTTTTTTTTTTTTTTTTGCCCATAGAACAAAATTGATCCACAGTCCTTTTGTGTAAGAAAGCCTTTCTTTACAACTGCAAGATTGCATTTCTATAAAAGTTATTGCTTTGTTGGCCATACCTGTTTTTATAGGTGTATATGTCTAAAAATAAAAATATTTTTAAATACATCTTTTTATTTAATATGTATAACAGTATTAAAAATATATCTTTTGACATTTGAGTTTTCAGAGTCTAATTATTAGCAGGAAGGAATATTATCATCTGGAAGTTGATGGTTATACACATCAAAGAGATGCTATAGGGAATAATGAGTTTACAATGTCCTAGAGCTCAGCTGACTAAAGCATGGCATTAGGGATACCAAGGTCACTGGACTTATCCCCAGAGAACAATTTAACATCAAACAGAGGCAGAAGTTACTCATTAAGGACCCCTTAGCCCTGATATTATATCTACTATTGGTCACAAATGAGACAGAATGAACATTTTAATGAGTCCCATAATCCCACTGGAAAGCAAGTCAAATGCATTATTGAAAATCGATAGTACTGTTTTTCTCGTGGTAGGCAAAGGAAGAGGAACTGATTAGATAGAGTGCATAAACAAACCAACCAAGCTCATCATATGAACCCATAATGAATTTAAAGACAGAATTCTTAGAGTGCGGTTTTGAACATGAGACTTATTAACTAAGTATCATTGAATAAGACATTTAAAATGGTAATAGACTTAATCTCTCCATATAACAACCCCTACTGACAGACACATACATAAGGTTATTATGAGACTTAAAGGTGCTAGATGCAAAAGCACTCAACATGCAGTAGATACTCAATTAAAGGAAATATTTTTCTGTTGTGTGTTGTTCACTTTTCATCAATAATTACTGCCCTGTTAGGTGAAAGTCCTTGAGCATAGGGACTTTTTAGTCACCCCCTTATTTGCCAGCACCATACAACCCAATTCAGTTGAAATCAGTGCATGTGGACTGTGTTGTTACACTAGATTAGTGCAGTTTTACATAATGATGATACAAAGACAGATACATGAGATAAAGGCCATGCCTCAGAGTTCGAACTCGAACAGTGACAATTGTTGATAGCAAACCCTCTGTAAACACAGGTTGAGTTAACAGTGAATAATGGTAAATGGACAATTGACTTCTCATTGTGCCTGTCTAATAACATTTCTCTCTTTCTGTATTGAAAAACAAAGTCATGACATAATTATGTTCTTTGACATTGATCTTTAACAGTAAGTGAATTCTTTACCATTAATACTCCCAGCTGTTAAACTAGTCAGTTGGTCAATGCTACTAATGATTTAAAATGTAATATGAGTAGAATATCATTGCTGTGTTTCAATCATTCCAAAATGACTGCAATTGTAAGTTAATTAATTAATGCATGGCAAGTATTACACTGAATGGAATTAAATATGTCCAAAGAATATTAAATACTATTTCTTATCCTTTTGTTTTCAGTGGCAAGCTAAAGAAAGAGCAAATGTATACTGCCAGTCCTCACTTAAAATGTCATTATTAGGGTCTTAGAAACTGTGACTTTAAACCAAATGACATGTAAGGCAACCAGATTGTCAAATAGCATTGTTTTGCTCAAAGTCTGTAGGGAATTTTTTTTTCCATCAACATTATAACGAAACAACATTGAACAAAATAATGTTGTTCAAAGGACCTGTGGTACTCTGAATTATTGGTCTCACAACTGCCCTGAGTAAAGTTATTTTCTGTAATAGATATGATCCTGAAGTAGATCTAATTTTTATATGTCATTTCATGATAAAAACAAATAGCAAAAGAATTGTAAAAATAAAACAGTTTGCTATTTTTGTCCTTTTTTATATTCAGAGATATTTTGTAAAGTTGTAATCAAATTATATTTAAAATATGAATTCTAAAGTTTTGAAAACTTCATGATTGTTGTATGTGCAAGTTTCTTCTAATCACAACCATACATTATTCATCCCACCTCAATTACCCCATCCTTCCGTGTGGTCCTGCTTCAGTAGCATGATTGGTCCAGAGAAGAGTACCAAAACTGGATCAATGGTGTCTTGATAGATATCTAGATTTGGTAACATGGAAAATCAGAATACTTATTTCCATTGAATAAAATATAGACTGCTAAAAGCCAATCTGAAAAGAATATGTTATATACTTTTGTGGTGTACATGTAAATACATGTTAGAGCAACTGATGTATATGTATATATATTACTGATACACACACAAACCACTTTCACAATCAAGAGGAGATGCCCTGAAACAAGTTCCATTTGTTTATGAAGCTCAGTCTTATTTCTTTTGGGGGGATCCACATATTGTCACTGAACCCTTAGAGTAAATGAAACTATCTGCTTAAATTGAATTTGGGCTTCTGTCACTGAAAGTCATGCAAATATTAAAACATTTTATCACTGCTTTTCAAGTTAAAACATAGGAAGACCAAATTTAAGTAAATTTAAGTAAAATTCAGTCACAGTACGATAGAATGACTAAACTAAAAATTAATTGTCAAAGTCACTAAAATATCCTTCAATAGGTGAATACATAAACTTTGGTGCATCCATTTAAAAGAGTATTATTCAACAATAAAAAGGAGTGAGCTATCAAACGATGAAAAAATTTAAAATGTATGTTACTAAGTGAAATAAGGAACAATTTGAAAAGGCTATGTATTTATGATTCAACAGTATGACATTGTAGAAAGAGCACAATTACGGTTATTAAAAGATCCGTGGTTGTCAGAAGTTAGGGGGAGATAAGGTTGAAAAGGCAGAGCACAGTGAACTTTTAAGGCAGGGACACTATTCTTTGTGATACTATAATGATGACATTTGTCATTATATAGTTGTCAAACATCATAGAATGTTTAACACATAGAGTGAACTCCATAGGGCTTTATTTTATAAAAATGTTAATATTGCCTCATCAGTTTCAACAAACATACCACATTAATGAAAGATGCCAAGAAATTAAGGGGGTTTTAAAGAACTTTACATGTTACACTCAATTTTTCATAACTTGCTCAAAAATTAATTTCACCTTCAAATCTATCTCTGCCCCCAAAGAAAGCAAAATTTCAAAGACCACAAAATATGTTTCCAATAATAAAATGTTCATATTATATGTGTCAGCCCCTTGATGGCAGCATTAGTACCTCACAAAGCTTTATAAAATGCCTGTAATCTAAAATTAGTGTGTTTTTATGTGGAAGGCACCCCACAAATATTTGATAACTAACAGATGGATAAACAAATATTATGTTTTAAACAAGCTGATATGTAACTTTCAGTGATTAAAAACTGAAATAGCATTTTTTTGTTCAATCAAGTCTTGGTTTCTTTTCATCTACAAACTATTCATATGGCAAGTATAATATTTTTCTTTCTTTTTTTTTAAAGATTTATTTATGCATACGAGCAAGAGTACAGGCCAGAGGTGTGGGGCGGCGATAGGGTTCACCAGAGACAGAGTGGGGAGCAGAACAGGCAGACTGAAGGAAATACACTGCTGAGGGGAGCAGCAGGAGAGGCAGGAGAGGTCTGCTGCACCATGTGGGAATCTCCCCTGTCGGGCTTCGAACTCGCGTCGTTGCTGCCAACAGCTCCGTAGCGCAGAGCTCAACCACTGAGCCACCAGGGACACCCCAAAATATTTTTCATATTTAAAAATGTAATTCAATTTAAGTTGGATTTCAAATTACAATTTTTTAAGAATAAAAAGCAAGCTTTTTTGTAATGTATTACCTTTAATTTGCAATCAGTCTCCAGTGAAAAATATTCAGTTAAATTTAGAGTTCCCCTTTTATTCCCTTGTCCCTTCCAATCATTTAGATTACCAAAGAGCTTACACATCACCCTATAGAGAAGACTGAGTTCTGGGGGCCACATTTGCCCTTTATCAGCCACAGTGAGGCTTAGAGTCCCTCACCATCAGCCATAGCACCAGCTCTGTTAGCTCTACATCAGCACCACCAGCCTTCACCATGGGACAGTGCCCTCCAGCCATGGCAGCTCCCCTTTGCCTTACTGGGGTACATAGCAGCTTCAGATGCTTTTCTGCGCTACGTGTTAGTGTGCTGGGCCCTGTGATATTGTCTGTGACTTCAGTTTTTAACACCTTGTACTAGCTCTACCCTCCTTCTGGAGTATTCTGCTTCTAATAAGCCAATCCCAATCACTCTTTAAATTTTAATATGCTTCTGCACCCTTGATTCCCCTTACTATTGTTTTCATACTTATTATTTTTTATTATGGTAATTATCACCTTTTAAAGTATACGCTGCTTTTTGTTATATTAATTTTTATGGTCTATTACCACTTCCTCACCCTCAGTGTCAACTTTTTAATAACACAGGTTTCTCTCTCTCTCTCTCTTCCTCTCTCTAGAACTGAGCCTGGAATATAGTAATAGTAAATAATCAATAAATATGTTTTGAGTAAATTGCTAGCTTTTAAAATTAAATTGGTCCTCATACAATATTGAAAAGTCTGTCAATACCATGTCTATCCCTATCATTCATGCACATTCTACTCTCTCGTCCCCATCCCACTTCCACAGTCACCTGCTGTCTCCATTTCTATTTACCCCTAACTTTCTGATCTTGGGTTTTATTCTCATATGTTCGAGAGATATCTTTGGTCTTTCATTTCACTGGGTGACCAAGTACATCATCCTTCAGTTTATCTGTTTTTCCTTCCACTTAAATTACGGTTCTGTAACCCTCCTAAGGGAACTTCCAGAATTCCTGTATCATTACCCTCTCAGTTTCAGACAGTAGAGTTGGCAACCATGGGAGCAAACACAACTCTCAGAGAGATAGAATAGAGTGAAACAAATGAGCATGAAACCCTGAGAAGTAAGTACTAGTATTAAAGGGATTAGAAAAATCACATAAGTAAGAGAAAACTAAAAACAGTAAAAATTTGACAATAAAGAACTCTGAGAAGCAAATGGAGGGAAGTTATTTCAGGAAAGTAGTGGCCATCATTAGTACCAATGCTGAAGTACAGTCAAGATTAGATCTGGAAAACCTCTCTTGGTTTTAATAATTAAGTAGGTCATTAGTAAGATTAGTTTCCATAGAATTGGAGAACGGTGAAACCTAGACACCACAAGGGAATGAACTGAGACAGAAGGGATAGAATGTTGCTTCTCCAGCCCCATCACCATTTGTTTGTGCTAGGTCCATCTAAGATCTGAGCACTGCTCAGCCAAACCCAGCTGAAGTCACCCATGCACAGACTTATCAGATAAATAAATGGTGGTGTTTGGAGTAGCTGATTTTTGGGTGGATTACATAGCAATATTGATATATGAGCATGACTTCACTATATGTAAAAATGAATGGAATGTTTTTTGGGAAAAGAGTTGATAATTTGGAAAAGAGGGAATAATAAAGCAAAGCACATAAGGGAGTATGAAAGAGTAGGATTCCAGGCATGTGAAACAATAGATGTATGTGGAATGAGTTTTTATGTAAGGGAGTAGGGGAATGAGGAAGAGAATTCACAGCTTGAAATCTTACACTCACAGCCTGGAGATGAATTGGAGGCTTAGTGGCAAAGTTATGATCAATTCCCTCTTAAGTAATGCTGTTGCTAAGAGACTCTGTGTCCTGTCACACTTCACTTATCACCATACTCTCCTCTCTCCATTCACTTCTGAATTACCTATCAATGAATATCACACATAATTTATATCACTGCACCCTGGGTGATTTTACCTATCTAGGTGCTACATAATAATCCAGCTGTAAGAACTTTGTAAATTCTTTTTTTTTTTTTTTTAAATATATATTTTTATTGTTATTTATGTCTTTTACATTTTGTATTCCCCTAGGGTAGCCCACCACCAATTCACCCGTGATCCATCTCCATGGTCCCTTGTGTTCTTTTCTATTCCATTTTGTGCCCTTTCCCTTCCCTCCCTCAAAATAAGTAATCAGAAAACTATATCCATCATTTGAAATTTTTATGATAGGGACCCCTTCCTTGTCAGCATCCTAAGGAATCAAAGATTAAATCATTGTTAAAGTTCAAGTGAAATGCATCAAAATAAGTTTGACTTTGTCATTAAAAATAAAATCTTTTCTTATTTGCAGAAAATAAGTTTTATGGACTGAATTGTGTATCCCACAAAAACTTGTTTCTTGAAGTTGTACAGCCAGTATCTCAGAATATGACTACATTTGGAGATAGGTTCTTTAAAGAGACAATTAAGTTAAAATGGAATCATTAGGCTGACCCCTAATTCAACAAGAATGGGAGGTTACCACATGGATAGAAAGAGAACAGCATGGGAGTGACAATCTGAAAATCAAGGGGAGAGGGCTCTGAAAAAACTAGCCATGCCATAATCCTAATTTTGGAATTCTAGCTTCCAACATGGAGAATAAATTATTTTCTTTTGTTTAAAATACCCATTCTAAGTTATTTTGTTATGGTAGCCCTAGCAAAGTAATACACAAGGGGAATTTTTATTAAAAGTAAAAAAGGAGGTGGTGCAATGGGTTAAGCGCAGCACTTATGAAGCTATCCAGAGCCACTGCAGCACGAGTTCAATCCTCGGCCAGGGAGCTTCTCACATGGCGCAGCAGACCTCTCCTGACTAGCCTGCTGCTCCCCTCAGCAGTGTACCTCAGTTGATTCGCCTGTTCTGCTCCCCACTCTGTCTCTGGTGAATCCTCTCACCACCCCACACCTCTGGTCTACACCCCAGCTTGTATGCATAAATAAATAAATCTTTTAAAAAAGTAAAAAAGGAAATTAAATCTTACTTTGTAAACAAGCATGGAGAGGAATGTCACCAACTTGGATTGTTAGTAAGAGAATGAAGTCATGAACTTGAGACAGATTAGGTGGTGCTGGTGATAACCAATCCCTGTGAAGGATGAATGCCTGATAAGAGCAATCAGTAATCAGTAATAGGATAACTAATATATGGCCAAGAGATTAACTTTATGTGTGAGAAGCTACTCTCTGAAATGTAGGGAACTTCAGCACCTGCAGAGGCACAATCACAGACAATGCTGCAAGTTGGGTGGATGGGGTCCTATTTATGATGCTAAATGTATACAGGAGTGGAATAGGTTTATCTGTAGACATGGAGGAAATAGTCCATTTCCTGGGTAGAAGAATATTTGATAAGCAAGGATAACAACATAGTTTCAATCAAGTAACCAATGTCAGGCTATCTAGTTAAACCCACATGGAAATCAAAAAACTCAGTTACACACACAGCTTAATCAGTGGACTGACAGAGTTGGGTCAACTGAAAGGTGGTTATGAAGAACAAGTACTTCATCTAGTAGCAAATGAGGACTAATGGACACTGTTGGAGCATGACTAACTCTATAGCCCCACCTCCTGGTACAATCTGGAGGTGTTTAAACAGCAGTCTGCATTTGTCAGTTCTGTCCCAGGAACTGGGCTAAGTTGAGCCTACAAGTAGACATGTCCTTGGCTAAAAAGATTGTAACAAGGTGCCCTGTAGGAATGTAGAAATGGCATAGAAATATCAAAATATTCTGGGATGACAAATAGTATTAGACCCCCTAAATTTATCTTTTTGCATTGAAAAGGGGTTTAAAATGTTACTCCACATTTATGTATTCTTAATGCTCAGATATTTAAAGTAACAGAAGTCAGATGGTATTTCAAAATAATGTCAGGCAACATCTCAAGACTGAATATATCATTGAAAACATTGTGTGAGGACCAAGAAAAAATAGATCAGATAAACTTTCTTTTTCTTTAAAATTCATCTCAATAAAGAGGCATTTCGAAAAGAAACACAAATTTTACTTTGGATAAACTTTGTGCTTACAGAGATCTTATAGAGGTAACCTCACTGCATCGCTCTAGATGTATCCACTGTTATTTAATTCACCTCATAAAAAACTGAATTTGAAAAGAAAAATATTACATGTATAGAGATATTTAACCAGAGTTCTTCTATAATCAGATGTGTTCGTCTAATATACAACCCCCAAAATCTCAACAATTAACAACAATAGACATTTATTTCTCTCTAGTGTGTCTTGATATTGGTAGGATGAGTCTGCTTTAGCTACAAGTCAAGTTTGTTTTAAGGGCTGTTCCATATGCCTCTGGTCCTGAGACCAATTTCTCCACAGCGTGGTCTTCCCATCTACATGGCAGAAGGACAAGAACCACACCTAAGCATGCAAATGCACTTGGAACACCAGTGCATAACATCTGCTAATATTTCAGCAGCCAAAAAGTCACATCAAACTAAAGTTAGTGGTGTGGCTATGTATACCCCACCTACTCTACTGGGAGGTAATGAAAAGAGTAAGAGTGAAATTGAGGAGCAAAAAACCAATTCATCAAAATACGCTGTCAGTAAATGTTGCTGTGGAATATTCAAAAGAAGTGGAAATTAGTAGTGAATTTCTTATCTTACTACCCCAGTTTCTAGGAACTTTGGGATTTTGTGACCTCTACAAATACGAATTTTTATCCAATAGCCAATTCTGTCTCTATAAAGGGAATATGATTCATCATAGGGAATATGTCTAAATTCTTTGCATTTTAGGTGATTGAAATATAATACAAAATTACTCCTTTGACTTTTATTAAGAGTTTGTATTGAGTTAATAAAAGTAATTGTATATGTCAACTGGGTAATTAAAATATCATCAGCTAGTCAATATAACATTACAAAAATTCACAAAACTATCTCTAAGGGCCATTACCACATGGTCAGTCACAGTGAAATTTGCTTTGGCAGATACCATGAGAGTGCTCTCTTTGGCAGCACATATACCAGATAGCATAAGAAAGAAAACCTAGATATAAACGTAATCTCACAGCAAAGAATATAAGATTTAGACAGGAGAGGCAAATCCTTGGATGTTACCACAATGCCATGCTATGCCTAATTTTTATATGAAACTCTGAGGTCTTTCAAAATGAGAGTCTCATCTCAGAGCAAAGGGGAAGAGGGCATTAGAGGAGGGTCCCTGATTTGGGCCAGGAGGATATATCTAAAGTAATCCAAAGTAGCAACAGATTCTGAGAATTCTGTGACTTGGGAACCCTGCTGATTTTGTGAACTGGTGTTGCAAAGACTCAGTCTGGAAACCCAGAAAGGAGGGCTACCAGCAGTGCCAAAAACAGAAGACACTGCACACACCAATTTCACCAGTGACTGGACACCTGCAGGGAACTCCACCACCTCCTGACTCAACAGCTGCAGATCAGTTCTCCCTGACATACAGCATCATCTGTTGAAAGTGGAATTTTTGCATTCTTAGGGCACTTGAATTAATAGAAAAATACAAAACATGAAACCTTGAGCCCTCAAGGGAATATTTCACCAGAGAGTGGTTACAAATCTCCAGATCCCAACTACAAATAAGGGACGACCTTATCTTCCTATCAGACACAGATTTCAAAATTGCCACAATAAAGAAACTCAAAGAAATGGAAGAAAATATAGAAAAGCTTAAAAAGCATATACAAGAAACCTCAGGAAAAAATAAAATCAAAAAAGGAAGATAGAAGTGAAGCTTTAAATTAAAAAAAAAAAAAGCCACGTAGATGTAGGATGTAAAAAGGTCAATAGAGGAGATTAAAAAATCTGGAGATAGCTATGGAGGTAGAATAGAACAAAAGGAAGACCAAATCAGTAACCTCAAAGATGGTAATACATCAAAGAATCCAGGTGGAAGAAGAAAGAGAAATACAAAGAAAAAAAACAAAGAAACACTGTGAGAATTATCTGATGCCATGAGGAAGGGCAATATAAGAGTAATGAATATTCCAGAAGGCAGAGAGTAAAACTTCTCAAACCTGGAGAAGTCTATGGAGATAAAAGAATACCTGGTTACCTTAATGTAATAAACCAAGAACTCTAGACAAAAAGAATACTGCCACTGGCCAGCAGTAAAAAGAAGATATAAAGGTGTAACCCTTAACCTATAAAGGTAACCCCCACCAGGCTTACATCTGACTTCTCTGAGGAAATACTATGGACAAAAAGAGAATGGAATGATGTGCTAAAATACTTAAAAAAAAAAACAAAAAAAAAACTGCCTGCCAAGAGTGCTTGATCCTACAAAACTGTCCTTCACATACGAAGGAGAAATAAATGTCATCTCAGACAAAGAAGTAGGAGTTTGAGGGCCTCCCTGGTGGTGTAAGGGGTTAGGTCTCAGCACTATGGCGCTGTCCGCAGCCACTGCGGCACAAGTTCGAGCCCTGGCCAGGAAAATTTCCATATGGCACAGCAGACCTCTCCTGCCTTGCCCACTGCTCCCCTCAGCAGTGTATTTCAGTTAATCTGCCTGTTCTGCTCCCTGCTCTGTCTCTGGTGAATCCTCTCACCACACCCCACACCTCTGGCCTACACCCCAGTTCTTGTATGCATAAATAAATAAATCTTAAAACAAAAGAAGTAGGAGTTTGAAAACACTAGACCTACCCTACAAGAAATGCTGAAAGTTCTTGCATCTAAATTGTAGCAAACAACATCTGCATGAAATCTGAAGAAGGAAATAGGTAAAACCAGAAAACTCAGGACAAATTTACAGTAGTAGACTCTCATATATCAATAGTCACCCTACATGAAAATGGACTGAATATAGCAATCAATAGGCACAGAGTATCTCACTGAACAAGAAAACAAAATCTAACTTTCTTGTTTCCAGGAAATGCACCTGAGCTCCAAAGATAAGACTCAAGAGTATAAGGTTGAAAAATAATTCTACAAGCAAATGGATCCCCCAATACACAGAGGCATCCATACTTATAACAAATTTAATAGATTTACAGTTAAAAGGGGTAATAAGAGATACATATGGACAGCATAACACAATTAAGTGAACAATGTATCAGGAAGAAATAACATTCATCAATATATATTCACCAAATGAAGAAGCATCAAAATATATAAGACAATTATTGTGAAATCTGGAAATAAGACTTTGGGTGCAGCACAATAGTGATTATGGATGCAGCATCCCAGTTTGACCAATGGACAGAAAATACATAAGGAAACAACAGCCTTAAACAAACAAACAATTAGACTAAATGGAGCCTAATAGATATTTATATGGCACTACACCCCCCAAAAGCTGAATAGACATTTTTCTCAAGTGCACATGTGACATTCTCCAGATAGATCACATATTGGGCCACAAAATAGGTATCAATAAATTCATGAAAATTGAAATCATTACCAAGTATCTTCTCTGATCACAATGTTATCAACTAGAAATCAACCACAGAAAGAGAGCAGGTAAAACCTCTAATACATGGAGTCTGAACAACACACTACTGAATGACTATTGGGTTAATGAGGAAACCAAATAGGAAATTGAAAAATACCTCTATATAACAGAACTAATGAGGCACAGTAAAAGCACTGCTAAGAGAGACATACACGGCAATAAAGACCCACATCAAGAAACATGAAAGAGTTCAAATAAATAATCTTACCCCTCACCTAAGGAATTAGGAAAAAATGAACAAATGGAAGAACCAAGAGTATGCAACAGAGAAAGGAAAGCACTTCACAAGCGGTGTTGGAAAAATTGGAAAAACACATGCAAAAGAATAAAATTAGACCACTATCACAGACCAAACACAAAAATTAACTCATAATTGAAAAATGACTTGAACTTAAGACCTGAAACCACAGGATACATAAAAGAAAACATAGGCAAAATGCTCCACAACATAGACTTCATAATAATGTCTTTGTGGATTCATCTCCAACAGCAAGAGAATATAAAATACTGGGACAACATCACATGAAAAAGCTTCTGCTTTTTGGAAGAAGCCATTACTGTACTGAAATGAAGAGACACCCTAACAAAAGGAAGAAAATATTTGTAAATCATACATCTAACAGGCTGACATCCAAGACCTACATAGAACTCATACAACTCAGCATAAAGTAAATAAATAGTTCAATAAATAAACAGGCACTTCTTCAAAGAAGACATGCAGATGACCAAAAGCCACATGAAAAAAACAGTTCATCATCACTCAGAGTCTGGAAATACAAATCAAAACCACAATGAAATACCACCTCACACTGGTGAGAATGGCCCATGTCAAAAATATCAGAACCACAAATTCTGGTGTGGGTGTGGAGTGAAAAGAACCCTCATACACTGTTGGTGAGAGTGTAAACTGGTCCAGCTCCTATATAACACAGTATGGTGATTTTGCAAAATGTTAAAAATAAATCTGCCATGTGATCCAGCAATTTCTCTCCTCAGTCCATACCCAAAGAATGCAAAAATATAAATTCAAAAGGATATATGCACTCTTACGTAAATTACAGCACTGTTTACAATAGCCACAGAAACAATCTAAGTTCCCAATGACAGATGATTAGGAAGATGTGGTATATATACACAATGGAACACTACTCAACTATAAAAAAGATATTTTCTTGACTCTTGTGACAACATAGATGGAACTGGAAGGATTATGCTAAGTGAAATAATTCAGAAAAAGAATAATACCATATTTTGTCACTTCTATGTTGAATACAGAGAAACAAACAGAAAAAATGATCAGATAAAACTAAAGCAAAATGAACCCTTAAAATATCACTGCAGAATTGAGGCTACCAGAGGGTGGACTGAGAGGGAGGAGAGCAAAGTCTGGAGGGAGCACAATAGACTGTGATGGAGGACTTTGAGTGCCTTAGCAGTGGGTGTGGTTTGATAACATAAACCTCAAGAGTGCTGTGTTCCTATATCTCTAAATCATATATACAGTGTTGATTGTTACTTCAATTTAACACTTTGTGGTCCACTCACATATTAGTACATGTTTTTGTCACCAGTATCAGGTGGCCACTCACATATTAATACGTGTTCATCTAGTCTCCGGTTTTTCACATCACGGTGGATTTATTTGGAACTATTAGGAGCTATTTCTTTGATCGTACTCAGTCTAGAAGCTTTACACATTGTTTTGGTGAAAGTGTAAGGTGTTTTATGAGAGATATTACAGTTTTTTTTTAACCTGTAACATTTATTGTTACCATTACGCAATCATGGCTGCTGAGAACAGAAGGGGAATGAGCAAAAATGAAATTTTAAATGAAGTTTTTGCCGATAATTTGTCTGATGTCCCAAGTTGTGAAGGAACTGATGGAAGTTCTGAGGAAAACGATAATGAAATGCCAAGTGACAGTGATGAAGATATAATAATTACCAAGAAAACTGTTCCTGCTCTACCTTTGCAGTATTCAGCGATTCTGAAGTTGATGACAGTAATGGTGTGACTAACACGACGAGTGGCAATGTTTTATTTTGGTCAGACAACGACATTATTCCGGCTTTAGAAACATTTGCTGGCACATCAGGTGTGAAAATTACTCCACATGATCCAAAAAATGTGAGTGACGTAGTTAGTTTGTTTATTGAGGATGACCTCTTTTCAATGATGGTGGAGGAATCAAATCATTATCAAGAGCAAAATGCCCATAAATACAAAGAATCACCTAAAAGTTTGAAGTGGCACGATATAACCATTAGAGAAATGAAAAAAAAAATTTAGGTTTGGTTATCCTTATGGGGCAGGTGCACAAAGACAGAGTAAGTGATACTGGACACTGGACCCTCTAACAGAAACTCCTATATTTTCAAAGGTAATGAGTAGAAACAGGTTCCGCCAAATATGGCAGGCATGGCATTTTTCAAATTATGAAGATGTCTCAGAAAATTCAGGGAGGATATTCAAGGTTTTACCAATTTTGAACAACCTTCTAAAGAAATTTGCAAGTGTCTACAAACCTAGGCAGGAACTGTCACTTGATGAGGGCGTGACACCATGGCGAGGGCGACTATCTTTTCGTACATACAGCCCTGCCAAGCTGACAAAATATGGAATATTAGTGCGTATGGTATGTGAAGCGATCACTGGATATATTTGCAGTTTGAAAATTTATGCCGGTGAAGGTAATAAGTTGGAAGATACAATTCTGTCAGTTTCAGGGCCAGATACAGGTTTGTGGCACCATGTTTACATGGATAACTATTATAATAGTGTAAGCATTGCCGAAAACCTTCTTCAAAACAGAACAAGAATCTGTGGCACAGTCAGAGTAAATAGAGGTCTTCCTGAATGTCTGAAATCTGTGAAACTACAGAGAGGCCATTCAGCATCCCAAAGAAAAAAAATGTTCTTGTGCAAATTTGGAAAGACAAGCGGGAGGTTCACATGATCTCTACCATTCATTCTTCATGGCTCCTAGAATCTGAGAAGAGGGACAGAAAAACTGGAGAGAGAATAAGGAAGTCAGAGTCCATCTTGGAATACAACAAGTATATGAAGGGACTAGTAGACCTGTGGACCAATATCTGTCATATTGCACGATAATGAGAAAGACCACGAAGTGGTCAAAGAAGACAGTACTGTATTTGTTGCACTGTGCCCTATTCAATTCTTTTAGGGTGTATGTAGAGCTCAATGGAAAGCAAATTATGTATAAAAAATTCCTGCAAGAAGTAGCCAGAAACTGGGTGAGCCCATCTCAGAACATGAGCCCATCTCATTGCCAGACACGAGCCCAGAAGAGCCCATATCAGACACACGAGAGAAAAACATTCACATTTCTCCTACGAGGCGTGCACCTAAGATGGACCCACCTGGAAGACTTTCAATGGACATGAAAAAGCATAAGGTAAAGAAAATAGTTAGTGCTGGGAGCAAGAAAATTCCTCAGAGACCATGTAGAGTATGTGCAGCCAAGAAAAAGAGAAGTGAAAACCGCTTTATTTGTGGGTTTTGTTGTGTTCCACTCCATAGAGGGACATGTTTTGAACAATACCACACTCTAATTGATTATTCTGTTATATAATCTCTATGCATTTAAAATTTCATTAAAATATATCCAGTAGTTCAGGAGCTGTGTGTGTCCTATTGAATGCTTATACCATTCATGCGGTGACACAGAAAATGGCCGGCCCCAACGGCTGGTAAATTTAAAGGGCACCAGCACACAAAGTGTTTTAAAAAAGCAGAAAAGTAAATAAATAAATTGAATGATCAGCAAAAAGAAAGAAAGAAAAAAGTCTCCCACAAGTTCAAGCAGCAGTGACTACTGAAATGCATACACTCCTTTGAGGAAAAATAGTAGGCATCAGGGTATTGTGTGCACTCATTTTTTATCTTCTGTGGTAGATATTCTTTGCCTAACTATTTGTCTACTTTAGTAGTTAACTAATGTGAAAGTAATCTTGACCTGTAAGTTAATCATTCTCATTGTCAGTATTCACACCTGGAATAATTCCCTAATGCATGCCACTCGAAACAAACCTAATTTTCCATTGAGAGGTTACGGAAAATTTATATAACACAACATACTGAAAAAAAGAAGAAACTAAAAAATACTAGAATCCACTTAAGATTCTGGAAGTTTGCAATTTGTACATCTGTATGTCATGCATCAGTATCAATAAAAGAACAAAAATTGAATCACCATCCACTTCATAGGAACATGAGCTTTTCAGTAACCCAGTTTTTGATATTATATAAAGATCAGCTCGGTATTGCCTATCTAATTCTGAGATTCTATTATCATTGTTATTTCTCTGTAGTTCTTACAGTTTTATAATGTAAAGGTTTTGGCCGGTATAAGCCATAGAGTTTTGGAAAAATAAAATTCTGCCTATTGAAGGGTTCCTAATTAATGTATTTATCTATCAAGATGCCCATTCAGACAAAAATATTTAAAATACTTGCCATTCTTATTGTCCCTGACAATCCTGAAATAAAAGCAATTTAGGGAAATGGCAGTTGAAATGTGAATATTGTTATAATACCTAGATAGTGACTGGGATTATCAGACTCCCCTAGGATGAACAAAAATCTGAAGACTTAATATATGATAAAGTCAGATACAGCAGAAGAAAGAACCTCCATCTTTTTTCTTCACTCTATAAATACAGCAGGAACTGACTAGAGCAGAGGTAGGGAACTCTTGACACCAAAGGACCCTAAGTCCAGGCTTTGAGTGAGCCAAGTTTTGAAGGAGAGATGTGAAGATACACCTCACGCTTCCCTTTGCCTGCATTTTCCTTTCTTTGGGCAACATTCCATCATTCCCTCCCTCCCTCAGCTCTTCTTCAAGCTAATTGTCAAGCTTCAATTATCCTACCTAAACTTTTTGAATTTTTCTACTTTTCCTCTAACAGCAAGTGTTTGACTTGCTGTAGCAGCAGGAAGGCACAGGGCAGGTTTGCTATGTTTCAGACAGACAGGTAAAGGAGGCGTCCTGGGGCCCTCAGTGGCTTTTTCAGGATTTTAATGTTATCCCTGCACTATTTGTAGTGAGATAACTAGGTAAGGGCAGGGAAGGCTGGCAGGCCTCCCAGCTCCCAGAGAATTTTCACTCTTTCTAGGCTCTCTGGCATTCTTTTGTGGGCCCTCTGCCACCAAGCTCTGTTCTCTGCTGCTACCGCTGCTGTGCCTGTGACGCTGCCCTTATATACTCAGCCTCTCCAGGCCCAGGTGCACCCACTCACACAGGCCCACACCCCACTCCAGGTGCCGCCATCAGGCATGTGTGTAGGACAGCAGGGGTCTATCATTGATGGGAGGGCGGAAAATCCTGATTACCTCATTATCCTGCACTTGCCAAGTGAGATTTGTGCAACTGAAAGAAAGTAAATCTTACCACAGGAGTCTTTTCTTCTCAAATCAGATCCTTCGTTAACCAACAAAATAGCTATAGGGCTTCATCACCGCATCTCTTTGCACTATTTGTTTTATCTTGCATTTTTTTCCTGTTGCTGATCTGTCCCTGCCTTTGCTTTCTTTCTTCTCTGCCATCTTCCTCACCTCCCCTCACTTTTAGATTCTTTCATTTATTTTCTTTCCCTTATTTCCATTCCAACTTTCCACAAGCCTAAAGACAACTTCTATTTGAATCGTCAATTTATGGTCACAAAGGAATCTCAGAGACCACTAAGTCAGAAACATTCATTTTAACCTGAGGAAGGTTAAATAATCCAGGAAGATTATGACTCTTATACCAGCTGGCTTGTGCCCGAAGTCAGAACTGCTGATACTAGCTTTTTCTTTTCCCACAATAACCTGCCAAATCATCAGCACCTGAGTGACAGCTTTCCTTTATTATTTTTATGATAGCACCAACTTGCTGTGATAATGCTTACCTTTAAAATCATGATGCAAATCCAGATGTTTCATTCACTTCCAAATTGGAAACAAATAATATTTTCAGTAACCAGAATTATATCCTGAATGTCTATCCTTTCCCACCAGTCTACTAATCTCAGAGGTGTTGTCCATGCTCTTTTCTAGGTGCCAAGACCACCTCTGCCCAGAGTGCTTTGATGTGCAAGGAATGGCAGACTTGGAACCATACACTTCAGGAGTATATGTGCGGGGTTGACCTATAGTGGACAAAGACACCCAATAGTAAAAAGCCAATCAATTCACAATTGTACAAACCGGTTTTTCTAGCTGTTCAGCTGTAGGGTAAGTGAATTAACCAGGCTTTTTATGCCACTAGCCTCTGTGGCTATCACCTTCAGCCTTGATTGTTTTAATGCAGGAGGTGCTTGCAAGTGTGGGCATGGGGCACTCGTTCCTGATTGTGGACACCTGGAGTATGGGTGTGCACGCAAGTGTAAGTGGGCACACCTGAGCCTAGAGGCAAGGGTAAAAGCAGCAGTAACAGTGGCAATAGAAGGACAACTGGTGTGACTACAGAAGAGGTGAAACAGACCAAGAGACATCGAGATAGAGATTGCCAGAAAGAGCCCAGAGAAAGAACACAAAGACTTGCGGGGGTCTGGGGGCTAGGTTGCCTGCCTGCCTCTCAGACCCCCTGCCCAGCCAGAGCCTGTCTCCTTGCATGCTAGCCTCCCTGCCTGGTTCCGTGAGAGAGCATTTAAAGACTGAAAAATCCACCAAGGGCTCTGGGACTCTCTTTTATCCATCTGCCTGAATCCACAGTGAGCCTGCTCTGTGCTTGCTGGCACTAGATAACCTGTCAAATCACTGTTGTTGCTGCCGTTGCCATTTTGTTTGTCTCCTATTGCATGAGCTGTGCTTTTTATATTTTCTACTTCTAATAACCAAAAGGAAAAATAATGGCATCTAACATTCTGAGGCACTATACTTAGTCTTTACATGCCTCATTCTATCTCCACAGAAGTTCCATAAAGTTAGGATCATTATTAACCATATATTAGCTCTAACAGCCAGCAATTAGTGCTAGCAAGGATTGGAACCCAGGTAGTAAACTTCGATGCTGGCACTCTTGAGGTACTTCCATAAGGAAGGCCACACAGCAGCTGCAGTCATTTCCAGTTCAATTTATTTGGTGCCATGGGAAGCTCATCTTTGAAGTACTTTGAATCTTGCATTCTGGTATGGCAGGGAAGCAACAGTTTTTCTTTCTGACATCCCAGCACCCTCTGCCGAGCTACAGTTAAATCCTAGTAATGTCTTATAAATTAAAACAACAACAAAGGATTACCTCTTTCTACTGATGACTTTAATCTGATTTGGAAATGGCCCACCAAGTGCCTACAAAATCTGCTTTGCCTTCTATTGGAATAGAACAGGGGACTTAACCCTGCACTCATCATTTCTCATTTGCATTGCATCTCACACAGTTGATCTATTAAATAAGTCAGTTGTAACTTATCCTTGTCAAACAGATTAAACTTAGTTGGTCTCAGACAAGTGCATAAATTACTTTCAAATTTTCCAAAATTCAACAATCAAGCAAGAGCCTATTTTTGGCAATACAACACATCCTCATCTAAAACAGAAACTGGGAGCCTTTCCATAGATGTTTTATTGTCACGCACAGAATTTACAAACCAAAACATAAATTCACAAGCCAACTTTTGCCTTTTAGACTCCACAGCACCTCCTTTTACAAATCCAGGCTGTGCTCTTTCTAAAAGGAAATCTGCAGTTTAGAAATTGAACCTCTGAAAATAGTGCCAGGTAAAAGTCTAAGACAAATAGCAGGTGTTGATGGCTGATGCTGAATAGTCCTTAATTGCAAGTGGCACATGCAGGAGAACAAATCAGTTTAAGTCAAACCATTCCAGCTCAAAACCATAAAATAAATTTTACGCTGTGCTTTCTTTAGAACCTAGATTTACTTGCAAAAGACTCTGTTTTCTCCTGCTGATAATTTTTATCCTGAAAAGGAAAAAGTAAGTAAAAAATACCCTTGCAAAGACAACCCTTCTGTCTGGGCTCCATTCCTGCTCATCCCTTAAGGGAACTGACTCCTTCAAGCAAGCCAGCATGTCTTATATCTGTACTATATCCCTCTCTACAGTTTCCATTCTTTCAACGAATTTCAACATACCTAGATCTCCACATTAAAAATAAAAAACAAAAACAACCACAAATTACCTTTGAGATTGCTTTCTCTCATATTTATTAGAAAAATAGACTATTTTTGGTGTCTCCACTTCTGCTCATTTTAACGCATCTATTTCTTTCTCTCATTCAAGCACACACGTATCCATATATTCATTCACGCGTAAGAGAGCACACCTGAGCCTGGAGGCTGAGGCTCTAAGGGTGGTATCACTCAGACAAGAGAACAGCTGGTCAACAGGTAGGAATTTCCAGTTATCAGATTGATAAGAACCAGAAATGTAGTGCACAGCACGGTGACTATAACATACACTATTGTGTGTTGACCATCTTCCTCTAATTGCCCCACCCCCCACGACTGGTAACCACGAGTTCTCTTTTTCTATGAGCTTGTTTTTGAAAATGAATTTCTAGCTGTAGGTTTTAGGCAACACAGTTTTACAGTCACTGATAAGAAAATCATTTCTAGGTCCAAAGTTCTCTAATTCTGTGATTTCTCCTTACATGTTATTGAGCTTAAAAGTCACCACATGATTCTAACCAATCAAATTTGTTCCTACTTTGCTATGGTTTCAACACCATTATCAGCAGATTCTGAGGAATATTTATGCTTCCAGAAGGTCACTGCCCAATCTCCTAGGGCCTCTTTGCATGAGCTAATTCTGGAATTTGCCCCTCACCAATAAAGCTAAGGTAATACTGAACTACAGAGCTACTGTCACATTCACTAAAGTGATAGAAAATATTTTTAATTTTATTATTTATTTTATTGCAGTAACATTGGTTTGTAACATTATATAAGACTTCAGGTGTACAGCCTTATAAATGAACATATGTATATACTACATGAAGTCTGACAGAATTCTAGTTTTCTTTCACAACCCTACAACTGACTTCTTGTGCACAATTTACCCACCCTCCCTTCTCCTTCTCCTCTGGTGACCACTATCTTGATCTAAAACCCAAGAGTTAACCTTTGGTTTGTCTGTATTTGTTTTTTTTTTTCTTTATCTACCACATATGAGCAAAATCATACAGTGTTTGTGTTTCTCTGTCAGAATTATTTTACCAAGCATAATCCTCTCTAGGTCCATCCATACTGTTGAAAATGGAAGGATTTCATCCTCTACCTGAAAAGCTTTCCATTGCATACACATCACATCTTTTTTATCCATTTATCTGTTGATGTGGACTTAAGTTGCATGCAAATGTTGGGAATTATAAACAATGCTATGATGAACACGGAGGTGCACACATCTCTTCAAATTGGTTGTCGTATTTTTTTGATAAATGCCCAGTCACGGGATAGCTGGATCATATGTTATGTCTATTATTACTTTTTAAAGAAAACTGGGTAATACACTAATGGGTAATCATTTTTTACCTCTCTAAAAAATCTTTTCTTGAGATTCTTCAAGAAAACATGTTTTTAAATGAGGCAGAAATAAATCATCATACCAATCACTCTTGTAGAAAGAGAAAAGTATAAAAGGCCACCTGAGACAAGATCTCATAAAGTTGACTAGTATTGTAATTAAACCATGATGTTTGGAGGACCAGAATGAGAGGCCAATAAAATCAGGATAAATAAAACCCTGGAAGAACTATAAGGAATGATTTCCCAGGCTTTAACTTCTCAGATTCCTCACACTCATTCTGAGAATTCTGTTGTACCTGCTTTAATCCTTGCCTAAAACTAATTAAGTACATTATTTTATAACTTGAGGTTTATAATATATCTTTATAGTGACAGTGACTTTTTTGTTATAAGACACAGGGGATGTGCCTTCCTCCTCAATACTCACACTTACCTTACTTTCCTCTCTGTCTTCACAGAAAAGATTATTAGAACTGCAGGAGGGAACTTTTCAATTATACCTGTCCAGAGTTTCTGAGAAGCAAAGAGTTGTATGCTTACACATAGAAAGGAAGGCCATTAAATAAAAAGAAAGGCCATCCCAGCTGAGTCATGCATAGTTATGACTTCAATAGTTTAGTCATGTGGCACTTTGCATCACACTTTCCCCATACCCCATATCTAATTGAATCAGTTGATCTGCACAGGAGCTGAGGGGTTCTCCAGCTATGATCATACATAAACATATCTAGCACTCAGAGAACATAAACAAAGAGGAACTAACAGAAGAAAAATTTCAAGTAAGGTCAGCAGGAACTTGAGTATTAATCGCTGAATTAATTAATCAGTCTAATTAATTAATATTATTAATTAATTAATGAGGAGAGTTTACACAGAGCTTGAAAGGAAATGTGGTTCCAGATAACGGAACCTCTCCTCTTCTAGATTCTGGGCTGGCTATTATACACCTTAGAGAGAAAAGGTCAATTTTGCTAATATGGGTAATATTTCAGCAAACTCTTAACATCTTGAGGTCTATGCTACCTTGTAAGGTATCCCTATAACTGATCATTTTCTCAAGGAAGATTACCACTCCCATGGCCACTTTATCGTGGAATATCTGGTGACCTGAGCCACTGGTCTGGCTGCCCCCCAGCCCCAACAGAAGTCAGGGTCACACAACCAGAGCCGTGAACATGAGCCTCCAGCCCTGATTGTGCTGATGACTGCAGAAGCCTGGTCTGGGCAGAAGGAGCTGGAATAGTGATATTGTTGACTTCTACCCAGTGGCACAGGCTATTTATCTCCATAGGTAGGGACCAGTCACAGAAGGCTGATCACAGCAACAGCAGCATCAACAAGCAGAAATAATTTGGGGAAACTTATAAATGTCTGAAAAATCTCAGGAATATTGGGGGGAAATTTTTCAGGCCACAGTGCAAGTATAACCAATAAAATGTGGATTCCTTTGTTCTCAGGACTTTATCGCAAACTAATGAGGTTTATAATACTAGGTTGCATACAAAAGAGAGTAACTTCATTTTTAACAATTTCAAACAAAAGTAATTTCTAAAACTAATGTCATTTCTGAAACAAAAGCATTAAACATCCATGGTTCATCTTTGCAGGCAGAGTAACAGCAAAGAAACATCGCCCTTAGACACAAGTACAAGCAATTATTAAGAACAATAATAACAGAATAGCCCATTAATTAGGTGATAGTTATCTGTCATGTAACAGAATGCACTGTACCCTGAATGTCTGGGAGTGGAAATGAAATTTACCAGTCAGGCTTCAAAAACTCAAAAATATCTCCTGCCTATCTGACCTAAGTTCCACTAAGAGTAAAAAACAAAGTTATATATAGAGAATTAGGTGAGAAATAGAATTTTTTTCTATACTTAAAAGAGATCAAATTAATTGTCTGAATAAGCTTTTCTGGGAGCATTAAAAAAAAACTAAAAATTAGCATTGATTAATCTTGAAGCACATTTACTTCTGAACCTCAAAATGAGTTAAAAATCTCAGTTTTTGTGAAATGTCAACTACAGATTAAATCCTTCTTTATTAAGAGTGTATTGAATCCAGTGCTGCCTTGGGCAATAGGAATTGCTGTGGGTAAAAACAGGGCTAAACAAACACCACTTAGTTTTTTAAGAATCTAAAATTTGGCAGAGAAGATAAATTATACAAAATGAGTCAAATCAAGATTATAATTTCCGAAATATCCTTTGACCTTTCTGTGGAAGATCTAGGAAATTCCACAAATCACTTCATTCTCACACAGTATCATGTGAGTGAACATTCTCAAGAGAATTATTTGACATACTCAGAAACATTAAAAAAAAGATGAATAGTTGATTGATATGAAGAGTATCTGTGATAAAGGGAGAATCCTATTTGCATGAATACTTCAACCTTTGCTGATTTTTATAGTTCAGATTCATTAATGTTCCCTTGATCCTGTTGAAGACCACATGTAACAAAAAACAGATAGTAAAATTTATTCACAGAAAAGAAGTAGGAAATTAAGTAATTTTATTAAAATAATCCCAAATAAGGCTGTTGCTGTGTTTTAGGTTACCTATAATTGAGGAATAGCTTCAGTTCATCAAATACATATGTGTGTGTATATTTATTATATAGCTATAGACAAAGTAGTATAAAATATAGTCAGTTGATTTTTTAAATAATTTTTCACCAAATAATTGGTTTGTTCCTTAAAGCATCATAAACTAATAGATCTTCTGGATTAGGATAAAAATGTTGAGGTCTCTATTTTGAACATCTATCTAAAAATTAAGGTCCCAATACATTGTTTTGTTTTTGTTTCTTTCAAATGTTGATCTATTCAGCATGTGATAGAATTCACTGGCTCCAAGGACATAGGTGCAAGCTGAGAGGTAGTTGTCTCCCACCTTCTTTATTATTGTCTGTGTCCATTTATGTAACCACTGACAATAAAAATACCACTAGTAGAAATGTTACTGCTTTCAATTCACCTTTCTGTTTCAAATAAATGAAGATGTATCACCCACTATTTCAGTGACATCTCATTTATGACTGTGTATTGTCATAAAGCTTGTATGTTGTTACTCCTTCATCCAACAGAATCTAGAAGATATTCCTTACACATAGACACATATTTTCACATGTCATCCTTAATATTTTTCTGAGAATTTTCATAAGCTATTATCTTATTTTGTTTAGTTTTGTTTCTACAACTACAAACCAAATTGTGCTGGATTTCAATGTAATTCAACTAAATAAGTCACAGTAATTGAGCACTTGCTAAGAGCAGACTACTCTGTTGGGCAAAGTTCCCTGCCATCCCTGAGCTTGTAGCCCAGGGAGACAGACATACAGAGACTACTAATTCTGATGGACAATTCAATGAGAGATGTGCAGTAACAAAGGCAGAAACAAAACAATCATCTCCAGACACCCCCTTTAGGAAATGACCCCCAAAGCATTACTTTGCTGATAATCTCTTCTATGGCCACAAGAGTATAAAGAATTATTTCAGTCTTTATCAGTGGAGCTACACGTATACTGAGAAGCTAACCATGTAATCTATGACAAATCCAGGTGAAATTATAGCAAGAGAGCAAGATAAAATCAACTTGTTTTAAGTCTTGAAGTAGTCCTACCATCTTTTTTTTATGCTATTAGATTTTTAACAGGCAGAACTTAACTGTTTTGGTTTTGTGCATTTTCTTATAAATACACTCCTCATATTCCCTGCAGTTCCTTAGAACTTCTTTTAGGAGCATAAAAAAATCTAATGAAACTATTAAAATATTTGCAATAGGAGGAAAAACTCCTTAAGACTCACCAAACAAGATATTTGGGGGAAAGTGGTGTATATAAGTGAGTATCTGCTGGGATAGGTGAGAATGAGGGACCAAAGTCATCTTGCTTCTGCAAATTCGTCCTGGTGTCTACAGAATGTAGAAACTGAGGTCACATCACTGGTTGGTCATTTACCCTAGCTTCCTCATTCCTTGAATAGGTAACTGAGATCCAAAAACATTAAGTACTCTCTCCAAAGCTAGAAGGCTAGTTAGAGACAGAGTAGGATGGAATCTTCTTGGAATATTTTACTTCAAATACTTTTAGGTGTAAAGTAATATTATTTAAAATGTAGGCTAAGTATTACATTAAAAGAATTACATTGGGGGCTTCCCTGATGGCACAACAGGTTAAGTCTCAGCACTATGAAGCTGGCCGTAGCCACTGTAGCACGAGTTCAATCCCTAGCCAGGCAGCTTCCCACATGGCACAGCAGACCTCTCCAGCCTCACCTGCTGCTCCCTCAGCAGTGTATTTCATTAGATCTGCCTGTTCTGCTCCCCACTCTGTCTCTGGTGAATCCTCTCACCACCCCACACCTCTGGCCTACACCTCAGTTCTTGTATGCATAAATAATCTTTTTTAAAAGTAGGTAAAAAAAAGAATTACATTATTTTTTAGAATTGAGCAGAAACCTAAGCTCCCAGTAAGAATAGGGGACAGAGAAAGTATTTGAGGGACTCATGGTCCTGTGAGTGAGTAGAAAAAGTGCATCAAATTGTGGAATACAGTTTTGCATCCTGAATCTGAGAACTCAGAAACACTAGTCAGTAACTTGCTGCTTTGATAGAAGAACAAACTAATCTCAGGATGGCTGAAGTGGACAAAGGTATAGAAAACAAGAATAAGGAGAAGATCAAAACTCAGTTTGGGTTTGTAAGCAGATATGAAAACTTTGTTATAACCAGAGTTTAAAAAGAAAAGTCTTTCTTCTAAGGACTGTAAGCTCCTTAGCTTCTTATGTAAAAAGACTTATGTATAAATTATATATTCTGTGTGTTTGTGTATGCTCATTAGCACCCATTATCGGAGTGATAATTTAGGTAATATAGGACAAAGAATTGATAATTTGTTTAATTAAGAACCCAGACTTCAACCTCCAGACTTCTACTTGATTTTATAATTTTAACTGAGATATAATTACCTGGGGACCTAAAGGGTTCAGTTCATTGACTGACAAATACATGTGTGACCTGCACAATCCCACGGGAGCTCACAGTTAGAAGAACTAGATGCTTGAGTTGAAGTTCTGCTACCACCATTCAAAACATCTGAACAAGGAGCCCTACATTCTCAGTTTGTACCTGGCCTGTAAATTATTCAGCACACCTTGTATGCAACTTAAAACTCTATCTATATCCAGAACATGTTTTAATATTGTATTGTCTTTCAATATATAGTATTTAAAAAATTTATTGAAATGACATTGGTTGATACAATTATGAAAGTTTCAGACGTATGACATTATATCACCACCAAAAGACTGGATTCTGTCCACTGCTGTATCATTAATCCCTAGATACAGAACGTCCTAATGAACCCAGCGGTTTGCACACGCCCTTTTTATCATAAATTGCTTTCACCTATTCTAGAGCTTCTAGAATAAACAGGGTCTTTTTTTTTTTAATTTTTTCAGGTGCCTCTACTGCAAAGAGTCCAACAGCAGAGTAAGTCTTGAAGTATAGTTTCCATATAATAGATAATTGACAAGTTTTTGATAGTATCTTTTCATAGTCCACAGTCTGCCTGGAACATATTGGGAGCTTAGTAACTCTCAACATATTACTGGTAATTTTGCATGGCTATGTAAATGAATACATGATCTTTAGTGTTTTCCCAGAGTTTAAAACCTGCATCTTCAAGATTAATGCTTCAATCAAATTCTTGTTTTGCTCTACAAACTGTTCTGAAATAGTCTTCCTTTAAATATGCAAAATCTGGGGGCCTCCATGGTGGTGCAACAGGTTAAGTTTCAGCCTATGAAGCTATCCAGAGCCACTGCAGCAGCTGTTCCGTACTCGGCCAGGGAGATTTCCACATGGCACAGCAGACCCCTCCTGCCTCGCCTGCTGCTCCCATTAGCAGTCTATTTCAGTTGATCTGCTGTTCTGCTCCCCGCTCTGTCTCTGGTGAACCCTCCCACCACCCCACACCTCTGCCATGCACCCCAGCATTGTATGCAAAAATAAATAAATCTTAAAAAAAATATGTAAAATCTGGGGAACGAATCAGAAACATGCATATAATTTATCCCTCCACGCATTAAATTATTCTAAGCAAATGTGTAGTACCTTTGAAAATTTCAGAACAATTACATTTTAAAAACACAACTATCATTAAATTTTATTTTTATGGAGGCCAGTAATATTTTCACATATATAAAATCAATCTAGCCAAATTTACTTGATTTCAGAGGTATTTTATTTGCCTGTTATTTTTTTATTTGCCAGTAAGAGGTTTATAACTAATATTTACAAAACTACTAAAATAAATAATTTCAGCACCTAACATTTATCAGGCATTTGTCATTATCAAGTAACAGTCCGTGGATTTACACACATTAATAGCGTGACTTTGAACAAGTGATTCAATTTCTTCATTTTAAAGTTAGAATAACTGCAACTTCCCAAAGTTTATTGAAAGGATAATTGCAATGATGCACATAAAGGGCCTGGCATAATATAAGAATTTGGTGCAAATTGGCTCTTATAATCATTAGGCTATAATTTAACCATACAACAGTGTCTGCAGATTGATGGATTTGCCAGGTGAGTGTGCCATATTAGTGAGAGAGCCAGGACACTAAGCCAAGTTTTACTGACTCTAAATTTTGTATTAAATTATTTTTTAAAAGATTGATTTATTTATGCATACAAGCTGGGGTACAGGGCAGAGGCGTGGGGAGGCGAGAAGGTTCACCAGAGACAGAGTGGGGAGCAGAACAGGCAGATGTATGGAAACACACTGCTGAGGGAGGGGAGCAGCGGGCAAGGCAGGAGAGGTCTGCCGCATCATGTGGGAATCTCCCTGTGGGAATCTCCCCGGCTGGGCATCAAACTCGTGTCTCCGCTGCCACTGCCGAAAGCTCCACAGCATAGCGCTTAACAGCTGCGCCACCAGGGAGGCCCCTGTATTAAATTACTTTAAAAGGGCCTCCCTGGTGGCACAACAGGTTAAGTTGCAGCACTATGAAGCTACCCAGAACCACTGAAGGACTAGTTCAATCCCTGGCCAGGGAGCTTCCCACATGGTGCAGCAGACCTCTCCTGTCTTGCCCTCTGCTCCCCTCAGCAGTGTACTTCAGTAGGTCTGCCTGTTCTGCTCCCCACTCTGTCTCTGGTGAATCCTCTCACCCCCCACACGTCCAGCCTACATCCAGCTTGTAAGTATAAATAAACAAATCTTTAAAATAAATAAATCACTTTAAAATATTACCTCTCAGAATGACAAAATACGTTCTCTATGATTCAAAGCAGAAATTATTCATTGTTTCTCTAAATAGATCAATGACTTGTTCTTCAGTAAAATATTTTTGTTTCAAAAATACAAGTTCAAGTCTGCTAGTTGTGTTCATGTCTTCTAGTGAATACCATGTCTTACTCTGAAAGTTTAGTCAGATGAATTTCTGCATCTTTTCAGCAATCAGTGAACTAAACATAGTACCATATTTTGAACTTTTCATGAGGAGCACTTGCATAAAACACAGCTTATTATGAATTTAGCTTCATACATGAACCAACTGGTCAACAGCCTTATTTGATGCAAAATCTAACTGAAGCTGTCCATTCTGAGCTGTTTTTCATAACAAGGAGAAGCAGCACTACACTGATCCATCCAACTGTTCTTTAAGTCTGGGAGAGGTCTCTACCCTTTAAATGTAATACAAATTTCACAGATGAGTCATCCTCAACTTAGAAAGTTTTGACTTGATGGGAAGTAGGAAATATGTTGTGCTGGATGTCCCTCACTGTCAATTTATCCCTCACTGCCGTGCCTTCCTTCTCTGTTGTCCTGCATGGATCACACTGGGAGCCTCCCTACCCTAGTAAGGCAGCTACTGGCACACAGAGGAAGCAAAAACAGAATCAAAAGGAGAAAGAAAAGGACACCAGACATCCATGCTCTTCTCTCCTTCTGCCTGTGTCACCTCATCATGGAGGTATCTTTCGCTCCTTACCACACAGTGTTCTCCCTTTCTGCAATTTTGATAGTGTTGAGAGCTGTAACTTCTCTCTGATTTGACTACCAAAGGATCTCACTCTCCTTTGTTCCTTCAAATAAATTGAACATACACCTGTGCAAACAGTTCTTTTTTAAACTCCTTACATACCGAGCCCTAACTGATACAAGCGACTCCGTGATAATGTCTGATCTGAAGCAACTACTTCGGCATTTCCCAAAGAATGTTCTTGAAACAGAAACAAAAAAGTCCCAATGTTAAGTTAGCTTGACAGTCTGCATCAAGCAAAATTGAGTGTGGTTCTTACTATAGAATCTTACACATTTTTTTTTTTTTTTTTTGCCTCCCTGGTGGCACAGCAGTTAAGCTATGCACTGTGGAGCTTTCGGCAGTGGTGACTTGAGTTCAATGCCAGGCTGGGGAGATTCCCACATGGCACAGCAGACCTCTCCTGCCTCGCCCGCTGCTCCCCTCAGCAGTGTATTTCCATCGATCTGCCTGTTCTGCTCCCCACTCTGTCTCTGATGAACCGTCTCGCCTCCCCACACCTCTGGCCTGTACCCCAGCTTGTATGCATAAATAAATAAATCTTTAAAAAAAAAAGAATCTCACACATTTTGATGTGTAATTCTCACTGAGAATTTTCAGGAGGCAGATATTATGAGAAGCATCTCATGTTATTTTTTTCCCCCAGAGCAGTTTCTAAGACGACAAGGGCAGAGGGCCGAACTTTAGTAAGAGTGAGAAAGACTGCAGTGAGGCAGAAGGCTTTGGCGGGCGTAGAGGTAGTTATTTGACCACAGGTTCCCACAGTGTGCTGGTTTGAGTGCTTGGAATAGGAAACCGTGAGGGTATCGGGGGAGCCTGCACTAGACTTGCCAACGCAGCAAATGATCTCTGGCTGCTGTATTCAGCTAATTGGTATTTCTCTTCCTCCTCCCGAGTGAGGATTCCTGTTACTGGCTGCCACTTCTCATCACAGTCTCTATTGACTTTACATTGTTTTCTTCTCTCTCTGCCCGCACTGCATTTGCAATGAGACTAACCAGTGGCCTTTTAGAGAAACACTAGTGCACAGATATTTTAAAATCTCCTTTCCTCAGTCTTTTCACTGTCTACAAGTTTATGTCTCCAAGGATTCTGGACTTTGATGTCAATAAGAACTGAGCTTTATTGTAATTTTAGCCAAAAAATTAATGCTTTTCCTTTTAATCATTAAATGATCTCAAATATGTTAAGAGCTATTTTTATTGTTTTGTATTATTTGCTTTTTTGCTTATTTTCATGTTCATAGTTGTTTTGGAAAGTTAATAGTGCCAAATAACTGAAGGTCAGATAACCACCCAGCTTTTCTATTTCTATATCGCTCACTCTGTTTGACTTAATTCAGATCATTTTACTTCTCATGAAATTTTTTGAGACTGTAATTGGTTGTGAATAGCATTAACTAGTCTCTGCATTCAATGATGCATTTTTCCATTTTTAGATGGATGCAGATATTTGCAAAGGATATACAGCTTTGTAGCCTGAAACCTACACATAATGATGACTCCCCTGACGCCTGGCCCCTGTGTCCCTTAATTCCCATAGCTAGGGAGTCTTTCCCTCAAAAAGACTGGATTCAGCACCTATTGTGTAGAACACATCTCAGACTAAAAACCGGTAAACCGGGAGCAAAACAGGCTTGCCTCTGATCCCAACTAATCTTGAATGACAGTTATTATTTTATCCTTACCTTATTCTTCCTGAGTGGTCAGCTGCCTCCTCATCTGATTGTAATAACTAAACCTCTGATCCACAGAGGTACATACAGTGGGGTCTGGTCTCAGCAATATGTCTGGTAGCATATGATGATAATCGTGAGGAAATTAAGGTCCAACTGTTTGTGTTTAAGTCCCTGAATCAACAAGTCCTACATTTTTTCATTTCCTAATTTCTTCATTTCCACCATTTTCTACCTAATGGAATTTCTAACACAGACTTGCTGTGAGGCGTAAACTGACATACAGTGATAGCTCGGTAAGTAATTATTATTTTAGGTCCTTTGAGACAAAGATTCTATCTTTTTTCCATAGTTATATTAGTTATTCTTAATAGGAATGGTGGAATCTAACTTAAGTTATTCAAGAGACTTGAATGAAATTCAACTTACAGGGGGTGGGCAAAGTTAAGAGATTCACCAAGAGATAATAAGGAACCTGAAGGCTAGCAGTAGTGGGAAGCCACCACCACCGACTCTTGAACTCAGGGGTCCAATGAGAACTGGAGCTATGTTAGGGGGACAGCCTGGGAGAAGCAGGAGCTACACCCACAGAAGGACTCAGTCACTGCTAGAATCATGGCCAAAACAGGACATGGAGAAGAAATCCACCTTTCTCTTTTCCTACCTTTAGTCTCTACCAGAGCTCCTAGTGGAAGCCAGCAGGCAAGGAATCTGGGTACCACTGGACTTGAAGTCCAGTGGTAGGTGTCTTATGGCAGACAGCAGGACCACAACAGATGGGAAATGGATCTAGGGCCACAGCCAAGATGAAAACAACCAGGGAGCCAGTCTTTTAGGAGTTTTTCTTTAATCTAGTGTCCTAGATTAGGTTATAACTGCCACCCTTGCTAATGTTCAACTATCTCTTTCAACTAAGTATCTGTTCTCTCAAAACTGGGCCAGGAGGTCTCTAGTTTCTATCTATCTTAATCAGGATTTATCCCAGTCAAGCTTTACTCTTGACCCTCAAACCTTGTTTCTGTTGGAAAATATTTTCCAGTAGAGTGTTTTTCATGACTATCACTTTGACCCCTTTGACAGCCTTAATGGACAATTTCTGCAAAAATGTGATCATTGATGTTCAGCTTACAAAAAGATCTAAACTGACTGCTGACCTAACAGATTGCCCATTTTCCTCTCTGCTGGTTTTAGTCATAGGTGCCAGGTGATAGTTCAACAGGGTGTCTGGAAAGAGAAAAAAAATTGATCCAAGAAATGGAAAGTGGAGAAACTGTTGAGAGATATTCCTCCATGAATCTCTTATTTCTGCATATCTTAAAAGCAAAGGCCCTGATTGTCCTTTGTTACAGACCGTATTTTCAAGGTTTCTATAGTAAGCAGTCTTGAAGGATAGAGACAGTGTTTTCCTTCAAGACGGAAAATAGGTTTGCCTACTGACAGCTATAAAAGGTTCCTGATGTCTAAGATCAGCATTTCTCAAACCACTGTGTGTATGAGGGGAGGGGAGGGGAGGGGAGGGTGGAAGGGGCTGACCTCTGGCCCTCTTCACATCAACCTATAGGAATTAGAGCTTAGGGAGCAACACAAAAATATTTATTACCTGGTTACAAGTATTGACTATGAGCAATACACTGTGCTGTAGCTCTAAGACAGAACTGTATTCCTAACATCAATGAAACTGTGATGGGCTAATTCATTAGATAGCAAGTAGGGTGAAGTTTCAAACCTTTCAGAGTTTGTGACCTGCACTTCTACTTAATATAACAATATAGGAACCTTTAATAAGATTTGTGTGGCAATAATATCAAGTGGAACTCTATTTTGAGAGATTTGGTCAGCTATTTCCAACATTTTTTATCAATTCCCATGCTAACACATACATACAAATAAAAAAATACAAAATACTTTTCCTTCAATGATATAAAAACCCATATGAAATCCAGAGATTGTTTCACCATTGAGAAATAATACATCATACACTACATTATACATAAATTAATACATTATATTATATGTAATTGTACATTACAGTGTATAATATGTTATATACTGCAACATTATACGCTTCCTTAGGCAAAAGAAGAGTCCACACACACGCACTCAAAAATAATTCACTGAGTAAACACATACGTGCACACACAGTAGTCTGTGAGACTAGGTTATGTTCTAGGTTTAGTTATCTGGGGTGCAAAAATATGTTTTAAATAAAGAAGGTAACTTAACAGAGTAGCAGCAGATGCAGTAAATTTCAGCAAAATCCCCCTAGTTGTGAGAAGACCTAACAAGAAAAACAAGCTACAAGTTTCAGGTTCAATGCAAAAAGTAGTCACATTGGGTCCAGAGAGCCTAATTCTTATTCTGCTACCACATTTTCATTCTTCCAACTCACATCACCACTTTAGAAGCACTTACAACAAAAACCAGTGCTCTGTACTCTAAGGAAATAGTTACAAGCACAGAGCTTTCTAGATCTTGAACCACAATTGGATTCAGGGAAGCTTCATGCTGATATTAGGGTGGCTGCTTCTGTGGATGTGGCAAGGATGGAAACTCTCTTATCTTCTACAGTTTTTCATGTAAGTTTGTTCTCCCACAATTACCCTGCATGAAGGAAATTAGCCAATAAACAAGTTTTAGACTAGGCCCCAGTTCTCCCAAAACTTGAACCAATAGCGGAAATTCTTTAATTTGTGAATCATTTATTTACAGTGAGCATTGTCTGCTATCTATATATTTTTTTTATTAAATTGTCATAAACGTTTCCAGCTCAAAAAAAAATAGGCTAATCACTTACACATGGGAGGATCTATAGCAGCATGAGAGAATTACCTATGGTAGAAGGGATGGAGATTTTTTAAAAGACAAAAACGGAAAATGAAGAAAAGCAGCACAGGGTACTATCCGCTAAAGACTTTAACCATCTTTGAAGTCAATGTATACATTCATCCCAATTGTCCCTAGAGAGATGTTAGTTGAGAAAGCAGCATGACATAATGAAAACAACAAAAGTTTGGCTCTGAAGTTAGGCGATAGAGAGCTCCATTACTACCTTCCCTCTTAACAAGGAAGTGTCACTTTAAGTAAAATACTTAATCTGAGCCCTACCTTTCTGATCTGTAAAAAAAAAAAAAAAAAAAGAGAGCGAGAGAGCGAGTTTCTATAAATACCTGCTATAAAAGATAATGAAACCACAATGTGACATTACACCTGAACATCTGGAACACAGCATTCTCAAGTTATCAACTGACGTCTTTTTTTTTTTTTTAATCACTGATCATTACACTATGTGCCCAGAAAACAATCAATAGAAGTTGGTTTTCCCGAATTAAATCAGGTTTAAGCGATATGTTTGACTACATGAAGACAGATCCTTTGCAGTTGAAAGTTTATTCTCAAATAGTCATTAAAGCAAAATGAAGAGTTCCTTGGTACATATATGAATACGGGAAAGAAGAGGAATATGTATGTAGTTTATAAAAACAGTTATATTTATATACGTATTACAACATAAACAATAGAAATTAAAGTATGACAAAATTATCTTGAAGTCTGACATTCTGCAGAAGATTAGAGGACTGCAGAATGGGCAATGATTAGACACGATCCCATAGAGGACACATGAATCTTAGAACTGGAGACCAAGAAAATCTTCATTCTCACTATCTTAATAAAGACATATAATTAACTGATCTTTTCTGTGCTAAATTACCCCTTCTAACACAAGCAATTAGTTCAGGTTATCAACTCATCAAAATTAAGGGAAAGCACACTTATTGGGTTCAAGATCACGTACAATTTCCAGGTAGACCTAGCCTGCCTAGAAAATTCTGTATATGTCCTCCCATATGCATCCATTTCCCAGTCCGTTTTGTGTAAACTGTGAACACACGACTGAAGGATTCCAAATTTCTCTCCTGCCACAAATAACCTGAAGATTGGTTTTCCCAAACCATCACTGTAGATGTTAACAAAAAATCATCACTGTAGATGTGAAAATTAATGGTTGATTTCTTAGCCAGACTCTTAGAGCTGATTCGCAAAGCATAAGCCATTTAATATCTCTGCAAGGGGTTTCTTGGGAGAGAAGTTTCTGTTTGTTCTTCTTTACACAGTGTAAATGGTTAGTATTCATAAAACAGATGCTTTCAAAACAGAGCCAGTTAAATAAAACACAAAAATGAAATTAGTCATTGGTAAAGGAGATTCATACATTTCTCTGATGGACTGTAAGACTCTGATTTTGAGGACTAATTCATGTTTTAATACATTTTTTGTGGTTCTTAAATTAGTTTTTCAGTCAAGCACCAGGGACTATTTTTGATTCACTGGACTATTAATTCTAAGTACAAAACAAAATCCTATGAGAAAATGCATGAAGAATTTGTCCTTTAAGTTACACAAAGAAGGAAAAAATCCCTCCAGGAAATTAATACTCTAATTATAAACTTTCTGGTTGAAAAAAAATCTTTAAAAGCTTTGTTTCTTTTATGAAGTCAAAAGTCTTTGGTTTGGCTTCATTTAATTTTTCCCATTCAGAACATATGGGGATATTCCCAAAACATCAGAGCAGCTGGTCCTTCCAAAATCAGAAAAACTTCTTTTTTCCAAATGCTACTAACACGATACAAAAAGGAATCCACTATTGACAAAAAAGCTGTTCCTATTTCTGAAGATATGGCAATGAGTAAAGCAACATGTTTTCTTGCTTAAATTACAGTTTTGAAAAAGAAAAAGATCAATCATTGTTTATAAATTGAGTTGTAAAGATACCAGTTTCCTTCTTTCAACTTAGCCTATTTAAAATGTTTCTAATTATTAGGAAGATTATAACACAGTCTAAATGCTCACATTCTGACTGACTTTCTGAGTTTACATTTGAATAGTTGACATCTTAGAGTAGATACAACTTTTCCAGAATTTACTACATTGCATTGCATTGCAATTCTCCCAATATTTCCAGGTACACATGCAAGGCATCAAAAAATTTTAATGATGAAGGAACAAAAGGAGTTGTAACAAATTAAAAAGGCATGTTGAGAACTTAAACAGTATTTTAAGTCATATATGCTCCCAGTAGCACAATGGAATTTAATACCCTTAATTATTCTTGCTTGGTCCAGGACCGTATCAAAGCTCAAATTGTTACAAGGCATGGAGACAGGCATCCCAGAACCCCCAAACCTGTCCTTTTTAAATAGGTTCTGCCATCTGCCACACCAAGATAAAACATAAAAGACCTTAAGTGGAAAAGAAACTTTAAAACAATTAGTGTAGTAATACAGAAAAGACAAAGAATTAGTTTCTAAACTAAGCACAGAAAGTTACCCATCACCTCATAGGCAAAAGCCTCTCACCCACCTCTCACCAAAATGAGAATGGCCTAAAGCAAGGCCCGAAAGCCTGCCATGAGTCTAAAATACCTTTCGGCAGGGACCCATAGAAAAGGGTCTGAAACAGTCAGAGAAGTCTCTGAGGAAAAGAGCAAAATCAAAATCAAGATCAACGTTGCCATTTATCACCTCCCCCACGGGCCTCTCACCCACATCTGTCTCAATCAGTCCAGGTCAGTGCAACTTCTTTTCATGTCCCTCTGCTCCTTGTATCTCTTCTAGCTCCCCATCCTGCTTCCTTCCATCCTTCTTCCTTTTTTCTCTCCTCCAACTTCTTATCTCTCCTGCTCAGCTCCACTCTCCCTTGGGTGGGACAGGGAACCTGGGACACACCCCTTTTCCTGAGGACCACCCTCTTACAGTCCCCCCTTTTAATTTTTATTCCACCATATCTATGGTGGCACAGATTATAGGGTGCAGTCCTAGGAGACAGTCCTTTTTACAGGGTTTATCAGTCCATGTCAACAGAAAAAAAAAAAAAAATCTGGAGGCATTAGCCGAAACAACAGCAAATACATACCAAAATTACAAAAAAAAAAAAAATTATAAACTGGTTTAACTGAAGTAGGAAATTCATAGGTTTGCTGCTTGGAAATGAAAGTTGCTAAAGTTGCTAAATTCACTGCTTGGATACTGCTGCTTGCTGGGGTGGAAAGCTGCTGGGAAAGTCTCTGTGCTGTACTACTTGTCCACTATAGTAGCTATGGTTACCTTGACCCCCTTCCTAAACAATAAAGTTTATGATGGATAGGGTAGGTAAGTTTCCTTATGCAAACTGTATAAAAACCTGCAATTCCTGTAATTCGGGGCTCAGATTTTTGGGAGTTATCCCACTGGGCCCGCCGGTGTGACAATTAAATCTCTCTCTCTCCACCTCTCTGAGTGCCACCTGATTTCTCTGGGAAAGTTGCCGTAACACAACTTATCTAAAAACAAGTTCTCTCCACCTTGATACCAATTTTATCCAATAGGACAGCAAAAATGCTTGTAAACTGAATCTATTATTAGACCATTTTACCTACTTTTGCACAAAATCACAGGGCAGCAATTTCAGCTGGCTTTGTTGGCGTACTCCATGTAAGATCAGAGTGAACTCTTCACATCCAGTCTGTCAGGACCACCCTCTTACAAAATGTTGTCTTGAAAACTCTGCTTTCCTAGACAAAGTTAACAAATCTTCCTGTACAAAATATTTAGAATTAAAAATGAAATCTACAGAAGTATTTCCCTATCCTTTTTTTTTTTTTTTTGAATAGAGATATATACTTCTTAGCAGAGATGAGTAAAGATTAAAAGGGTTGTTTTTAATCCTTGGATTTTAAAAATGTTTATTATTAGAAAATCTTGAGATATACTCAATTATCAAAATATGCAAAGATTGAATAATCTTTACTATGGAATAAATAAATTATTAAATTGATGCTGTATGATATGAATTCAGTAAGTAGATTAGAAGAATTTGGGGACAACTCAAGATTATTTTACAGCTCTAGAATCTATCAGTATCTACATTTTTTTAAAAAGTAAGTTTTGAAGGAAAAAAGTATTCAAGAATAAAGAATTTATGCCTGGGTCCCCATCTCTGACAAGACCAGAACAGCATAATAGCTCTATTTCATCACCTACTTGATATAACTTGCAGGGCACCAAAATGTTTGCTATTAATCAGCTAATTCCTACATGAGACTTCTAGTTATTGGCTTAGCAGCAAAGTGGAGATGATTTTCTTTGTTGATCCACTTTTGCTTCGTTATGTCTGTTCCATTTTTCTAGTTATATTCCACATGAGTAAAATAGTTTGGTGTTTATCTTTCTTCTTTTCACTTAGTTTACATAACTAAACAAAACTACCAGACAGAGTGGTGAGTGAGGAGGTGCAAGGGGAAGAAGAGGTGCAATAAACAGGGTAGAGGATTATGAGGACTTATTGCAGGGGTAACAAATATCTGAAGTTGTAAACTTCATATAAAAGTCGTAAGCCACTGTTACCACAACAACAGCAAAAACAAATATAATCAAAATAAATAAGTAATAAAGTCAGGGGAAAAAAACAAAGGAAGAAAATAATGACTTTAAAGTTTCTTCAATATACTAAGAATGGAGTTCATTGTTTCCAGATACAATTCGTTTTAATCCTTGCATTATGCATATCAAATTAGGGGACTCTCTCCATTTGAGAGGTAGACAAGTAATCTTAGAAAGTTTTATATGATCTCTAGTTTATGTTAAAACTCTTCAACATGGAGAGTAACATTACATACAGGGTTCCATGTCAATGTAGTTAAATCTTTAAAGACCCCATCTCCAAATACCTACATGCTGAAGTACTAAGGTTTAGACTGAATTGGGAAAACAGGACAAACGCAGCCCCCATAGCAAGAATGAGCATGACCCTTACTAATGAACACCAAGGAGGAGTATGACCACTTACTGATAAGACTCCTGTCCGGAAATCACTGCTAAGACCCCTGCCTGTAAGTGACACCCCCCCCCTCCACTGAGGGCATCCTTCCCCGAAACCCACCGAAAGATATGGGGAAGTTACTCTGTATAAAAACCCCCTGCTGCCTTTGTTTGGGGCCCAGGTCTTTAGAGGTGAACCTCTCCTGGGCCCGCAGGTTTCTCCTGGGCCCACTGTTGTAATAAACTTCCTGTGCTCACCACGTTCCTGAGTGCCGCTTGGTGTTCCCGTGTCAACTTCTGCAACAAGATCTTCAGAACACTAATTTTTTGGAGGGCACAGGTTAGTCCATAATATTGTCTTATAAATTTCAAAACCAGGCATTCTTCTGTGCCTTCTTCACTTGTGGGATCCCCAGCCTCCACCCTTTATTCCTGGAATGTAGTGTTGGTGCCAAAGTTGTGGGTGAAGCTGGAATGTAGAGTCAGGCAGGGGGCCTCCACCAGGACAAAAGTCTTGGTATGAGAGTATCTGCTGAAAACAGCAGGCAGACATTATGGCCAGATTAGCATAACTAGCTAGGCCACTTCAATAGGAAATTAAGTGTAAATAGGAGTTAGAGGTAAGACATTTTGAGCAGTGGCAGCTTTGGCGCCTGCCCAGGGCAACTGCCCCTATTCACACTCCCTAGCTTGCGCCCGACTATCGGGCATCCCCAGTCCACATCCCCACCATGCACCTTCCTCCACAGACTTGCCAACCTGCCCTGAATCTAAGCCCTTCTAATAAAAGTGGAATACTGGGCCAGGGGAAGCCATCATATCTCCAGAGATGTGAGGCTTGAGGCTGCATCTCCAAAGGGTTGGTCCCTAGGTGACACTCTCCACCTATCATTACTTGAACTCTTGAGTTGTTCTCTCTTCATCCAGGGCTGCTTCCAATGTTGCCACCCCACAAGGTGACATTCACTGGCATTTTTGCTCCCTTTATTTAGGTCTTCACAACGTCCCACTGACCCAGAATACAGTCTTTGGCATTCTGCCTCACACACATGAAAGTGCTCTTCATACCAGCGTCCTGTTGACAATTATTGATATTCTCTCTTTTGAGATCGAACCCCACTGTATATTTAAATAACTTTTTGTTTTCTCATCAATAGATTAAATATTCCTATATCCTAATTTAATTATTGATTTAACAGGATTAATGTATCCCTCCTTATTGCCTCTTGGCTCCAAAGGTTGAGGACCACTTTCTCCAGCCTCTGTGCTTGGTCTTTGTCCATCCACCTCACTGCAACAGTGTGATGTTGAACTGGGAAAACAGGACAAACACAGCCCCCATAGCAAGAATGAGCATGACCCTTACTAATGAATAACAAGAAGGCGTATGACTACTTACTGATAAGACTCCTGTCAGGAAATCACTGATAAGACCCCTGCCTGTAAGTGACCTCCCCGCCTCACTGAGGTCATCCTTCCCTGAAACCCACCGAAAGATATGAGGAAGCTACTCTGTATAAAAACCCCCTGCTGCCTTTGTTCGGGGTCCAGGTCTTTAGCGGATAACCTCTCCTGGGCCCGCAGGTTTCTCCTGGGCCCACTGGCGTAATAAACTTCCTGTGCTCACTGTATTCCTGAGTGCCACTTGGTGTTTCCCGCGCCAACTTCTGCAACAGCGTTTGCTCCCATTCTCTCATGGTGCTGCCTATATCCTTTTTAATAGCAGTGGTATTGATGGAGAAAATAGAACTTAATGGAAGGAGTACCACAAGACAAACCTGACACACACAAGGAGGTGGGGGTAGAAGGAATCAACATAGCCACTAGCACAACGATAACCAGAATCCCTAGGCGCCAGAGCCTACACTTTGTGTGCTGGTGCCCTTTAAATTTACCAGCCCTTGGGGCCGGCCATTTTCTGTGCCACGGCATGAATGGTATAAGCATTCAATAAAACACACACAATTCCTGAACTACTGGATATTAAAAAAAACTGTAATACCATAAAACACCTTACACTTTCACCAAAACAATGTGTAAAGCTTCTAGACTGAGTACGATCAAAGAAATAGCTCCTAATAGTTCCAAAGAAATCCACCATGGCATGAAAAACCGGAGACTAGATGAACACGTATTAATACGTGAGCAGCCACCTGATACTGGTGACAAAACCACGTACTAATACGTGAGTAGACCACAAAGTACTAAGTTACAAAGCATAAAGCCCAGTAGGAATCAGACTGCTGAGCAGAAGATGAGATTTGAAATTGAGCTGATTGCAGAATCTCAGGTCTCCTTTCAAATTCTAATCAGTAAGAGAGGAGCCATCCTCCATCCTGGAAGATGAGCCCCTCCAGACTGAAAGAAGATGATAAAACCTAACCTGACCCCACAAAGGGGCAGCTCTTCCTGCCCGCTTGTGTCTGCACAGGTGTCCTTTACTTCCCTGTCCCTTTCCTTAATAAACCTGTTCTTTATGTATAACTAAGTCTCTGTCTCATGGAGAAACTCCCCACATGCTGCTGAAGGGGAGCTCTGGTGAAACCTTTCCCAGAGTGAACCCAAGGACCCTGCTCTCAAACCTATAGACTCCAAAAAATGACATCAGTATTATTAGTGCTACTATTCATTAATCTACCTTCCCCACCAAACTGTGAATTCACAGCATTAAGACTTGCTGTTGTTCATTGCCATGTCCCCAACTTCAAGTATATAGATCCTGTCTCTATCAAGTTTTTCATAGAGTAAGGACTTGGAGTAGGTCTGTTTTTACAATTTTATCATTTTATCCATTAAAGTATTAATTTGGAGGAATACTCAATACATGTGATGATTACTATGAGTTTGGGCTAAAATAATTTGATCACTGAAATATACCAAAACATTTTTCATATGATCTAAAAAATATAGTTAAACTGCCCCTGAATTCCAATATCTAGGCATGCTGCCTAGGTAACTCAAACTCACAAGGGATTTCTTCTTTGGTCTTTGTTTCAGTTAATTTTTTAACTGATGAGTAAAATAATAATAATAATAAAGACTATGTTTACACTTAATTGTCAGCACCTTTTAAAACAAATTTTACCCAGCAAGACAGTATTGAGACAAAGATTTGTTTTCAAACACAGTGTCTATGAAATGGTTTATTTTAAACTGATATTATGATATTAGCAGGTTATTCAAAGAGGCTTTTGCTCCTGACAGCATTAACACACCAGCCCACCCATTTCACCCCAGCCCTTTCCTTAGCTACATTTCATATGAAACATCCCTGGTACATGGCGTATTATAAAGACCGAACACACTGTTTTATCAGTCTTCATAAGGTTGTACTGAGCATAGACATTGTTGCTAAGTGAATGGAAGGTATGTCACTTCAAACCATTTGTAGATTGTTTTAGCAATTCTTTTATAGTATGGAGGAACTTTGCAGGCTGTCAGAGAGACAATTGAAAAAAGTGAATTGTATAAGTAAATGGTTGATAAAATCCAACATCTCATAAAGAAAAAAAATGACTTGAGTATGCTTGACTTGTTTCAAAAGACAGAGACTGTGGTGTATTTCCCACGAGAAGCAGATTTCTTTTTCAAGCAAACACGTATGACTTACTTGTTCAGCATTCACAAAGTAATAAATTTCATTCCATCTTGCTACCAATATAAGTCACCAAAGAAGCAAATATAATAATTTTATGAAATAAGCAAAAATGTTTGTTATATTTAATGACTGTCGAGGTATCATGAGAATGAGAAGGATCCCTTTCAAGCATAGCTTTACCGAGGAGAAATTTTTAAACATAAAGATTCAAGAGATTAAAAATACTAATACTCTGACTCAATAATTGCACATAAAAGAATCTGACCTAATGGAAAAAGTTATTTACAATTGTGTTCCTTAAAGTGGTATTCACAATATTTTTTAAAATAGAGAGTGGTTAAATAAATTAGGATAAATATCCAGTTACTAATATTTTGAAGAGTAATAAACAATACCAATCCAATGGTCACTATATGCCAAGTGTTTTTGCTTCTATGAACTCACTTATTCCTCATAAAATCCCTAGTAGATTGTTATAATCTATTCATTCTCAGTAGCACCTTTCTACTACTAGGTGGCTTAATAATGTCAATTAGATCTTTAAAATTAACTCAACTGGGGTCTAAGTTGGTGCACGTTAGCTTCATGGAGTCATCTCTTCCCCCATGGACACAAAAGACAGGCATCAACAAGGGCGCATCTACACTTGAAACAGAACTGACAGTTCTCTTGATAATCAGTGTCTCCATTATGAGGAAAGAGATCTTTGGGAGGACAGGAAAGCCTTAAAAAAAAAATCCTGTCAGAATTGAAATCAGAGCACCCTTCAAGCCTGGACTCCCTCTCTTAGCCCACACTAACCTAGTGAGCACCATCTCCCTGAAGGAACACCTACTGTGTGGCAGGCATTGAGTTAACACACCTGACATAATGCTGGCAGTTAGCTTAGCATCTTGAAAGGCACTTGTCAGTACTCCACCAGACTCTCAGGACTTCTAGCCCACTGCAGCCAGAAGCCCTAGTTCCCCAAGAAAACACTGACTACAGGCTGGGCACTGAGCTGATCAACTAGAACTTCATACCTAAGTCTCCCAGGAAAGGCACTGCAAGCAAAACCTGTTGAGAGCAGAAGTAGGTAGCCACTGAAGGGTCAGCTGTACTTTGAGATTTGGGGGAGAATACCTCTAGTGGGGTCTGCTTGTACCTGCCCTCATCAGTGAGTGCAGATTCCCCCCTAGCTCAGGTGGCTTCAGAACAGAGGCTTATCTACAGCAACAACCTCCACACTCCTCCCATTCCAGCCCTCGCCCTTGTTGGGTCCTTGGAAAGCCACTGCACACTTGCTCTTGATCTACAGTCATCTTTATTGATGATGAGATTTCAACCAATACAAAAGAAAACAGAGCATCCGAGATCAACATTCTAGGCCATGAACAAACCATAGGTCCTTACTCTGCAACCTGCAATTCTAATGCAAGACCATTAAAGCTGGACAGTGAAGAAAATCAGTCTAGCTTAATTTATAAAAATAATTACAGGACATCAAACCAAATGAAGAGAAAGAGGATTTCATCCCAATCGAGCCAAGACAAAACTGTGGGAAAAGTCCTCAATGCAATCAAATTAACCAAATTACTGGAAGAAGACTTCAGAGCAGTGTATACTTACAAAAGTAGAGCAATGGATAAACAAAATGAGAAATACAACATAGGCAGAGGAAATATGAAAAAGCTCCAAATAGAAGTCACAGAGTTGAAGAATGCAACAGCTGAACTATAAATTCAGTAGAGCACAACCCAGAGATGTCATTTGTTAACTTGCATCAAAGTCTTAAACTAGAGGTATAGTAAGATTTTACATTAAAATAAGACACATGTTCCACATTTGCTGACCTGCTTTATGGAACATGTAGCACTTAGTGCTATATTACCAAGCAGACAATTTCAAAAATAATGATGCCTACATATAATCTGTACTCCTAAGTAAAACAAAATTTTAAGAATTACCAGTAAAGAAATTATACCTTGAAAATGATGAGGAAAGATAAAATTATTAATAAAGACAATACTTGGCCAAAAATGACTTTCTAACTATTTCTACATCTACATGTATTTGTTATAAAAAGAAATACTAACACAGTTATACAATATTAATATAAATATGATGTACCTATAAAAACTCATATTGTTAAAAACAAGAACATTCTGTAGAATACCTGACTAATATTCTATTCTGTCAGGTTATCAGAAATAAGACAAGTCTGAGGTACAAGGAAAGTTAACTGTCCCAGTCTGGTGAGCTTGAGGAATAATGTCCTAGCCTAGAATGGAAAAGGGCTAGTCGGTAAAAAAAAAAAAAAAAAAAAAAAGACATCCACAAGAAGTATGACCTCTCATTAGTAGTAGTTATTACATTGTTTGTTAGTTGTGACAAATGTAATTACTAGTGTAAGATGTTAAAAACAGGATAACAGAGTGGGATTCATGGGAATTCAAGGTAGTCTCAGCAATATTTCTATAATTCAAAATTATTCTACAATTAAGTTTATTTTTAAAAACTTGCAATCAGAATTTTCTAATTTATTTATAATCTTCGAAACAAATAGTTGCAAATAAGTTTTGGATTCATTTTTAAATACATAAAAATACAGAATACTCCATGTAATTTGAAATAAAGTTTAATAAAATACAATATGGAATTTATTAGCTATATTCTAATAAAAAAATTTGCATAATTAGTATTTGGGGTGAAAAGTAAAGTCCAGATTTAGTAAGTACAAATACCCCTGCAACCGTTTTATTTTCATCTGGTTATCTCTGTGAGTTATATTTAACTTACGATAGAAATTAAAACGAATACCAGATCTTCAAATCTCTACAAGAAAAACTAAGCCAAAATGTTTTTAATTCATTTTCAATCACATTGTTCACACTAAATTGTTTTTATCAATATATTAGTAAGAATAGAGTTGTCTATAATCTTCCATAATATATTGCAAGCAAAAAATAATTTATAATCACTATATTTGGATTTCCTTAGATCACTCTCATTTCAATCCTTGTCCATGTTTCAGAGACATATAGATTACTTGAATATATTAATGTCAAATTTTATCACAGATAGAATGGACAATCCCACACTTTGAGGATGATGCCTCTATCTTATGGACCACTATTTGATGACATCTTGCTCTACTACTGCGGCATCTGCATCATCAGGACCATGTTCATCTCTAGACATTCCCTGCTTCTTATTCACTTTGAACAGCTCCAAAAGCACACACTTAAAAAGCTGAAAATTTATATGCACGGATGATCTAGTCAGCCTTAATAATTGATATTGTGATAACAAATTATTTCATTTGAAGGAAGATAAAACCCAGGTGGCCATAACAGAATTTTGGATGGTTTGTTGAACTCTGCCAGTGTTCTAGTTTCACAAAGTGTAGTTTCCCTCATACACACCCACATCTCTTCCTGTGTCACTTATGAGAAAGAGGCCACATGAGTTTCCATCCCAATTGAGACACTTTCGAGAGTTAGTAACAATTATACCTAGACAATAGATGTCTACAGAGATTATCTCAGGCTATGCAGTTATGATAGTCATATGTGGAGACCAGCTCCAAAGCCAGCTCTGCCAGGGCTCAAACGCAAGCTCTCTTCTTAACTATTGCAAATTGTATGAGCTTCACACATTTTGTTAATTCTTCTGTGCCTTGGTTCTCTGAGATGTGAAATATAATCATGACTACCTCCTAGAGATTTTAAAATTATTCCATGGCTTAATACAAGTAAAATACAAAGAAGATGGCTAACCTCGAAAAATTCAGCAAACATTCTCTAATTAACTATGCCTATGTGCACACACCCATGACCACTCTAATATTGAGTACTCTAACTTCATATCATTTGAAGACCCCAAAGTTGTTGCATCTAGAGGTTACTAATATCAACCTCTATAATGGGTGTCTGAAACTCCACAGGGCAAATACCTCCTATATCTTACAAATATCCAATGCTGGATGGGCAAGGGCTTTAGAATGAATAGACCTACATTTTTAATAGAGATAAAATTTTTACATACAAAAATTACAAAATATTTCCTTACTGGCCTATAAATTCCTAGAGAAATTTTTAGACATGTCTAATTTTGGCCTTCATGGAACATTTGCCTTTAAAAATCCTCAAACAATATTTGTTGGGTTGAATTAAAAGAACTGTACCACATTAAATCAGTTATCCAAATATGTATTTAATATGTTCAAGGCACTACAGATAGAGCCAAAAACAAAAGTATCTCTCTTCATCCTACTGGTGTTCTAGAATGGGAGATAGACAATAAATATGTTGCATAGTAAGAAATTGAGATATATAAGTAATTAAGGGGAGAAAGTGTCACATGACATCAACAAGATGGTGATAGAAGAGGTTACTTGCTCCATCCCAAGAAAAACATTTAAAAATTGATCAAAGGGATACTATACTAAATGAGTTTTGTTATAATCATATCTAAATATAGAGACAGATGAGATAGAGATTGAGATAGTGATAGATCAGCAGATCAGCTTGGGATATATATCAGATATATCAACTGAAGGACCACTTGCACCTCAGACCAACACAGACTGCACCAAAGGGGACATGGAAGAGATCCATGCTTGACCAACAACACAGATGGCAGGGATGCTAATACAATAATATCCATTGGAAGTAACACAGATGGCACGGATGCTAATACAATAATATCTATTGGAAGTTCAAATATAACAGTAGCTATAGAAGCAAGCAGAAGCCAGATATTAATCAAATAAAATTAAATCAAACAAAATTCCACCTGTAGGAAAGCAGTTCACGCTCTAGGCTGTGGTTAAAGATTTGTATTTATTTATTTGGGGTTTGTTGTTGTTGTTGTTTATTTAGTTATTTACTGTTTTCTTTTATTTTCTTACATCACTGTTCATTTTGTACAATATTTGATTTCTCCCTTCAGGTGTAGTCCCCATAATTCTCCACCACCACAGTACCCATGAAGCATCACCAAAATTGTTTGTGTTCTTCCCTCCCCTGTTTGACCCTTTTAGCTCCCCTCCCTGCTGTATGCTTCATATCTATAGTTTGCCTTCAAGTTTTGTCTTTTTCCTGATCCTTTATTCATGTTCCCTATATATACTCCCCCCATCAATCAGACCATCTGATATTTTTCTTTTTCCTTCTGACTTATTTCTCTTAGCATCATCCTTTCTAGCTCCACCCATATTACTGTGAATGGTATGAGTTTATGATTTTTGATCACTGAGTAGTATTCCATTATGTATGTATACACCATATCTTCTTGATCCATTAGTCTATTTTGGGGCATGTAGGTTGTTTCCATATCTTAGCTACTGTAAGCAGTGCTGCACTAAACATAGAAGTGCAGGTTTCACTCTGAATTAATTTCGTGTGTCCTTTTGGTACATTCCCCAAGGAGTGGAATCACTGAATCATATGGTAGATCCATTTTTAATGCTTCAAGGATCCTCCACACAGCTTTCCATAATTTTTTTTTAAACAGGGAAATTTAAAGCAGCAAATGGACAGATAAAAAAGGAAGTAACACTTGACAACTCAACAACTCAAGGGAATATGATATGACAAGAAGAAAATAACTTTCCAGGATCCAACTATCAAGACATAGAAAATTACATTTCCCTAGCAGATAGAGTTCAAAATTAACAACAATAAAAAGAATAAACAATAATAAAAAGAACCCAAAGAGATGGACGAAACTGAGAAAGGCAAACCAAAGTGATCCAAGAGGTCTCAGGAAAACTAATAAGAGAAATATAACAAAACTCAAAACACCAAATGACTAAATTCAAAAATTTAATAAATGAACAAGAGGTGGAAATTAAATCTGCAAATAAGAAAATAACAGATCCAGGATGTTAATAACTCAGTAAATAGATCAAGAGCTCTTAAAATTCCAATAGCATTCCTCATAGAAATAGAACAGGAAAAAAATCATGAAATTGATCTGGAACGAAAAAGACCCCAAATAACAAAAACACTTCTAAGAAAAACAGAATAAAAATGGAGGTATCATGTGCCCCTATTTCAAATTATACTGCAAAGTGATAGTAATTAAAACAGCACAGTATTGAAATAAAAATGGACACACAAATCAGTGGCACAGAACAGAGTCCAGAAATAAAATCACACATATATAGACAACAAATTTATAACAAAGGAGACAAGAACTTAAAATGAACCAGGAAAGTCTCTTCAATTCATGGTGTCACTAAAACTGGACAGCCACAGGTTAAATAATGAAACTAGACCACTACATAAAACCACACACACAAATTAATTCAAAATGGATTAAAGACTTGGACATAAGATCTTAAACATAAAATACATAGAAGAAACTGTAGACAAAACAAAAATAGAAATAGAGAAGTACCATGAGACAGAATGAGATAAAAAAAAATTTTTCTGCTTTAGTTTTATTTCTTAAGACAGTAAAAATAACAATATCTTAGCATATTGTAGGAATAATCCAGTACAGAATAGACACTGACAATGTTAAAATGAGAAAAGAGACTTGGGGCAATATTTTGAACTGAGAAAGGCAATATCATTTAGTAAAAGAAGTGAAAAGGTCAGCCTGAAGCAGGAGTATGGAAAGTAGGAGTACCATAAAACGTAGCATACATGGTTACAAATTCAGGTAAGGGAGTAGGAAGGATCATGTGGAATTTCTTTTCTGATTGCTATTTTTTTTTTTTTTTAGTGAAATGGGAACTAAGGTCATCAGTAGGGATTAATGGTGTGAAAAGTGATATTAGAGGTTTGTGGAAGTGAGGAGGACATTAATCACTCATTTTTGAGAATGAAAGAGTGATCGAATGAGAAATCACAGCAGTGAATATGTATAAACATTCACTGCCCAAGACCTCCTTACCATGCTTAGCCTTGTGGGAGGATTACAGGTCCCACTTCATTGGTCAAATAACATTCCTTAGTCAATGAGATACAGGTAGAAGTGACATGCACCACTTCAGAAGAGAAATTCTAAGAAATACATGGTCCTACAATTTCTTCTTTCCCTTTGCCTAAGTATCACAGCACCCCAGAAGGAAATGTTCCATTGGCCTACTTCCCAGAGTGAAGAGTAAAAGCTGGCTCATGGTATACATTTAAAGCAAACAAGAAAAAAGAAAATAAGCCTTTTTTTAAGTTCCCTACTGAGACTTAGAAGTTGTTTTGTATCACAGCAACAGTAGATAAAACTGGCTGATACAGACAGAATTAAGGACCTATGTGAACATACAGTAAGACCTATTGGCATGGACCTCCCTGGTGAAGCAACGGCTTAAGTCTCAGCACTATGAAGCGAGTTCTGCAACACTAGTTCGATCCCCGGCCAGGGAGCTTCCCACATGGCACAGCAGACCTCTCCTGCCTCGTCCGCTGTTCCCCTCAGCAGTGTACTTCAGTAAATCTGCCTGTTTTGCTGCCCACTCTGTCTCTGGTGAATCCTCTTACCACCCCTTACACCTCTGGCCTATACCCCAGTTCTTGTATGCATAAATAAATAAATCTTAAAAAAAAAAAAAAGAGACTTACTGGCACGATCGAGGATTTTTTCCCAGACACATTCATTTGCATGGAGGTAAACCTGTCACGGGTGTAGAGTTGGATTTAAGCACGACTGTGAGTCGTAAAAGTACATAAAAGAAAGTGAGAAATTTCTCAAGGGGTTTGAGAGTGTTATAAAAAAGTAATTAGCATCATTGACCGTGACATTTGAGGAAGGATAAAATATTGAGAGCCTGAAGACAAAGGAAAAAATGCCAGGGAATTAGACTGAAGGTCTTGATGGGAATCAAAGGGATTTGGGGTCTTTTTTCTTTTATTAATTTTTCAATTTTTTGACATTGTTGTTCATATTTTTACAGTATTTCATTTCTCCCTTCAGGTTCAAAAGGTTTTTGAGTTGAGGTTCTGAAGGGAGTGAACTGAAAAGATAGTGGTTTGTGGTCAGTACAGGGAAGTTGCTTCTATGGAAGAATGGCTCTTCCAAGAGAAGGTCCAAAGCAGTGCCACCCAGAGTGATGCCAGAGCCAGTCTGCGAACATCATATGGGTCCACAATGAGAAAGTGCAGAAACTGGAAATAAATAAGCGGGAAATTTAACAGCAATTTGATAATACTGTGACACCCAAGCATTTGATTAATGAGCTTGAGTTTTTCACACCTACATTTTTACTAATTTATTTTTATTTCATTTATCAATATTTCAGTCTATGATGAACCAAACATTATTACAAAACAAAAAAATTTCATCTTTCCAGACAATTTGAGAAATGTGGTCAATGGCAGTAAAATTGTCAACTTTTTGATTTCTACACCCATTTACACTCTTAAAAATTATTGATGTCGGGGTCTTCCTGGTGGCACAACAGGTTAAGCACAAAGCTGTGGAGCAGTCAGCGGCTGCAAGCGCGAGTTCAATGCCCACCAGGCGGGGAGATTTCCACATGGCGCGGCAGACCTTTCCTGTCTCACTGCTGTTCCCCTCAGCAGTGTATTTCGATCCATTTCCCTGTTCTGCTCCCCACTCTGTCTCTGGTGAACCCTCTCACCACCCCACTCTGGCCTGCACCCTAGCTTGTATGCAAAAATAAAAAATAAATCTTTAAAATAAAATACTGATGTCAAAAGTACTTTACATTGGTTATACCTATTGATATTTACTGTATTAGAAATTGAACAGAAAAATTTTAAATGTTTACTTTATTCAATTGAAATAAAAGTAAACCTTTTAGATATTAACATAACCCTTTTTACTTAAAAAAACTGTTTTCCAAAATAATGAAAAGAATGGCATTATTTTACATTTGCATATCTCTTTATGTCTTGCTAAATAGAAGGCAGCTAGATTCTCAAATCTGCTTGGATATTCAATCTGTTTTGATATTACATTACACATAAAGTCTGGAAAACAATGTATACCCATGTAGTAATGAGAGTAAAGAAAAAATGTGAGATCTAAGCAATCATATGAAAATAATTCTTCAGCCAAGAGTTTCTTTAAACAATGTACCCTTAGGATACACTGGGCCAAACTTTGAGAACTGCTGGTCTAGAGCATAAACATGAGAATGTGTCTAAGACAGAATATAGGGTAAAATCAATGTAGGTAATGTATATAAAACTCTGAGGCCAGAGTGGAAATCACCAATAATCATGACAGGGTTACATTAGCGAGAATGGCACTGTGTCAAGAGCTAGAAATCTTCAAGGACTGAGGTGGAGCAAAGAGGAAAGGCTCGCTCTGTGTGACAGCATGAATGAGCCTTTTGTAGAGCCTTTCTTTGCAATCTATAAAATTTGAACAAAATCATTAAGAAGTGTTCAGCTTAATACAAACCAGGAAAATTGGCTGATTCAGTTATTAACAGGGTATTAAATATGATAATGCCAAAAGAGATCTAGGGATTAAAGTGTGCTTGATTGTCTCCTTGGTGTGATTTCTGTTCATTTATATTTAATTGATAGTTATTAATTGCAATGACTTTATTACCAGTAGATCTGCATAATGCTAGCTAGCCATGATTTTCATTGTTTTGACACTACAAATCCTCTCCTGTGATGCAACAGATCAACAAAATAAGCATTGCAATCCTTCAAGTAACAGTTAATTGTTTATAAAATCAAGATAATGATTGGCATGTCTAGTTTTACTCTCTGCCAGCTATTAGTAATAAAGGTCAAAAAGAACTAAAAGTCAACTGAAACTTCAAATGAGCTTACATCTCTCTTTTTCAGACAAATAAGACCCATGCTCCCAGGAATGTGCAGCTCAGAAATCAAAATGACATCCTTGGCTGATCTACAGCAACAGAGAATTGGGGATTTCAAGTAGACATAAATGCCACACTTAGCAAGGTCTTAAAATAAATCACATCTAAATCCCAGACTTAAATTAAAAGGCAATTACTCTTGTTCAGTTCTGACATTTCTAGAAAGATCCTAGGACAGAAGAAGGAGAAATGGGACAACAGAATAGAGTCCAGGAACCGAGTTCCACCAATGAAAGCATTATTTAACAGAATAAGAATGATTTGTCAAGGCAACATTCAGACTCCTAGAGTAATTAATTTCCACTCTGATCACTGAGAATTAGAATTAGAAAGTACATGAAGCAGAGAATTATAAATGTCCTTGGGTGAAAAATAAGAAGCACTTGACAGTATTGGTATTGTTTAACACTAACCGAGCTCCAAAAATGGGCTGGGCATTGTTCAGAACAAGGCAGTATTGAGCCATACTGTCCTATACACTGCTGTGGTGAGCCAAAGCCCTTATGTTTGGTCCGTAATACTATCTGTCAATCTGGATTAAGTAGCAATTTAAATTCTGGTCTATGTTTGGGAATCTTTGTTATACTATTTCAGCAACTACATTATTGCCATAGAGAAAATTCAGCAATTGTTTGATTGACTATGAACCTACCAAAGATATCTTCACTTTGACTCATGACTGATGCACTGTGTATACTGATAAAGGAAGAGTTCAGGTCACAATTTATAAATTTACAAGCCAGTTCACCACCATTTCCTCCCTCCCCAAACTTCGGTATTTTTAAAGAGTATCAAAAAGATGTTTCTCTTATTAAAAGAAGTGGCAGAAAAGGAAACAGATGCATAAATGTTTGCGGGTGAAGGATTCACAGGACATTTACCCTATTCAATTCTGATCTTTCCATACTCATCTGTACTCCAGATACACCACACAATCTTGGCTCTCCTTTCCCTGTCAAAGGCAAGAGTAGCATAAAGGGCATCACATGTTCCTTATTTCTATGCCAAAGGACTCAGTAAATGTGAGAACAGGCACAATTTAGACAGCTTAGCATGAGGAAGATCATATCCATGACATGCTAAAGCCTTAAAAATAATAGATTTAAATATAACATCTGTAAGCAAGTAAAAAAGAATAATGGTTCATGCTTAAGTTTCATTTCTAAGATAAATTTTGAAAATTCCATAGAAACTCAGAAAATGTTCTATATGTTATTTTTGTGATCATGGAATCATCAAATAGGAAAAGGGATTTTTTTTTTCACTTGCACTACCTCTTTCTCCAGAACTGACATGATTCATCTATAACACAGCTACACGACATCCTAACACGGTCTAGGCAGGCATGACCTTTTCAAATAATGTTTCAAAAAGAGCAAACTAAAAGCCTTTCATCCATTATGCTATTCTCATTCCACAATAAGATTATGTTTTTATGCATAGTGTTAATATAATGTTCTGGTTTATCCCTCTTAACTCTTAAAATAAAGTTTCAAAACTGGATTGCTGACTAAAGATTCATTCTAATAAGCTACCATATGGTTTTAGTAAATGAACAACCATTGACAATAAGCTTAGGTTGGGCCCTATTCACAATTCATTCAGCACTGCTTTGGTAGAGCTCTAACTATGGGATCATTTTCATATGTACATAGAATTTCTGTAATGCTTCACGCCATTTAATGTGTGTTTGTGTCAAACAACTGTTAATCATTATGACTATCCAAGGTCCATTCGTCTATGTCACCTATTCAAGTTCAAAATTATAAAAATTCACTTCAATCTCATCATAAATGATGGTATTTTAGATACTGTTACTAATTCATAAACTAGCACAATTTTAAATGATTTTTTTCAAGGATTTAGATAATACACTATGTCAATATCAACCAAAAAAGTGATGATAAGGGAAGTAATTGAGTACAATAAAAGATAAATACCAAAGACATCACTTCTACCAAATTCTTTCATCTAAATAACTTATCCTATATTTAAATACGTTACATATGTCTAAAATGAGAAGTTTGAGTTAATATTAAGTGTAAGGATAAAGCAGAGAGTAATTCAGCTACAGTCAGCCAGAGTGCTTTTAGTATGGAAAGCTTTCAACATGACAGAAATCATGAGTATTTTGGCTTTTTAAAAATTGTTTTCAAATATATTCATATGTATTATCTCATTTCATTGTCAGCTCCACCCTGTAAAGTCAGTATATTAGATATTTTCATCATAGTTGATAGAAGAAATTGAGGCAAAGATTTGTCCAAAATTACAGTTAAGTGAAAAATCTAAAATGAGAATTTAATTCTCTTGATCCCTTGATCTCAGAGGATGGGGTAAGGTCATTTTCTGGCTCTTACAATGGGTGGAATATGATGCTCATTACTCCAGAGTGGGGCCTTTCAGCCTCAGCACTGTTGCCAGGATTACTCCTTGTTGTGGGGACTACCCTGTGTCTTGTAGTATTAGTAGCATCCCTGCTTTGAAGCCAGTAGATGGGTGTAGCATCTCTGTCACAGCTGTGACAAGCAAACTCATTTCCAGACATGCCAAAAGTCTCTTTGTGGACAAAACTGGCCCCAGTTGGGAACTAATAGTACAGCCATGGTTGATAACTGGTTTGGAGACATTTAACATTTAGAAGCTGTAAGAAAAAGTTTGTAAGTGATGGCTTGTAGGAATAATGAAGTTCGTGGAGAAGCAATCTTTCTTTCAACCTTTTCTCCTCATGTCAGGAGCAAAGAATTGAACATGACTTACTATAGGCCTCACCCATTGTGACTTTTTGCTGAGAGGGATCTGCTTCCGTACTGAGCCACTGGTCTAGCAGCAAAAACCAAACACCAGGACCAAATTTCAGGACTGCCACGTGTGATCATAGAGTTAGTGCCCTAAACAAGATCACCTAGCTGGGGCTGCAGATGAGAACTGGAAAACAAGTCACTCTCCAAAGCCAAGGTGTAAGATATATCTCTCGGGGAAAGAGATGAATATTTCCATTTTCCAATTCAATCGAAAGCAATTTTTCTACTTCATTTAAAGGAATCATTTGGGAATGTAATTTTATTGGGACTTGATCAAAGGAGGAGGAAAGAGATTGAGTAAAAAATAGGGATAATACAACACTACCTCCATCGCACATAGGTGGTGATGGATTCAATGTTCACACTGGCAGTCACCTTCAGGTTAAACCACCTTATACAAAGGACAATTATGTGGTGAATTGACAAAGTAAAAGGAGTTAATGAAATAATTTAAAATATAAATTGGAGATAATTATAAGAGACAAATTCTCAACACTAAGTTACCTGAAGAATTAACAAATACTAGACAAAGATGAATCGGTAGCAGACAAAAATGTGATAGAAACCTTAACATCATGGAAAATTAACTACCAAACCCAGTCTTTCAAGGAAATGTCTTTGTTTTCTATCTCCTCTTGCTCCCAAACTGAATATTATGTACAGCAAATAAGGAGAGGGGTATGAGAAAACAGTCCAAGGCACTAAAATGGTAAGTTCACCATGCTAAGGCCAGAAAACATTTTGAATTAAACATGAGGTAGGAATTTGTAAATAAATAGAACTACATTTTAAAACCTTTTTAATAGTTAAATGTAACCAAAACGGTAGGGGTTTAGTAAGATGACACTGTGGAGCCTGCTACCCAGAGGAAAAGTTTGCTTGATTGTTCTCAACTATTTTGAAGAAAATAAAACCACTTTGTGTTTATATTTCATGAGTGTTGCTAAAACCAACCAATCACATTGATGAATTAAATTTTAAGCACATACGCATTTATTTTGTTCTACGAAATCAATCTTCATGTTTTCGCTCTTATCCTCAGGTACAATTTGTCAAAATCATTTAAGCAAGGATAGCATTTTCATTGTCTGAAAGATTGGGTGTTCCTGATAGAGATTTTCAAGGTTAGTGTAATAACAGCAAGTTGTATTTACAGTTATTTCAGAATGAGGGGGAGGATCGTAACACTTCATTATTATGATAAAATTACTAACTCTTTAAAATCATTATTATTAAAATATAATAATAATCACATTATTTAAAGTATAATGACATTTACATGTTTCTTAAAAATCCCCCTCCCTGGAGGATTATTGGGACTTTGGTATTAGGTATGGTGTGATAACATACATTTGTAGAGGTTATACCCCTACAACACATACAGTGTTGTAAACCAACATCACCTCAATAAACATAATTTCAAAACAACAAGGTACAAAGCCTTGCATGATCAAGTATGTGGCCCTTAGTATCCTAACAAAACTAATGAAGTGTAACATTATAATAACTATCCTCATCACAGATGTTAATAAAATACAAGTAAGTATAGACACACTAATTAAATGTTAATCCATTCCAAAGAAATAATTGCAATAATCTCTCATTATTCACTGTAAGTAGATGAGTTTATGTACGATAAACACAAAGATTCAACTTCAAAAAAAATTGGCATGTGTTAGGTGAACTGTGTTATTAAATACTGTAGGAAATAATCCAAATATTTTATGCATGGCCAGTCAAGCCAGATTTAAAATTTTCTTCATGAAATCCTCCTCCTTAGTAAACAAACAAGACATGAGGTCCCAGAAATTAAAATAAAATAAAAAAAACATTTCCTATTCTTCAACAAGGCAAAGCCTCAGCAAAACTGGCCAGAGAAACTCGTTCTTCAAGCAGTCCAGCTGACCAGTGATGCCTCCTAATACAGCCCTATAAAACAACCCCTAACAATTGATGTTGTAACATTCAGGACTCCCCCTGACTCCCCCTGCTAGTCTCATCATCAATTGCAGGTGTTGCTCTACAGACAACAAATTTCTTCCATTTTTAAGTAAATTTTTGACATTTTTCTAAAAGTCTATAAAGGAAGATGGAAATCAAATTTCTTTATACTTCTTTTGTTTCTCAGCTTATTTGCTTGTTTGTATATGAACAAAGACTAAGGCATTTATTAACCTAATTGTAAAGAAAACAGGTGTTTAGTCAGTGACGTTGCAGGTGTAAGCAAGGCAGTATTTTTCTGCCAGTCCTTAAAATGTTTGCAAATGGATCCTTTTTCATCAAGGCTTCCAAAAATGGTTGCTTTTTCTGTTTCTTTACTAAACATTCATCAAGCCATTTACTAATCTACTCATTTATTCTTATCTGGATAAAGCCAATTCTATTAAATACACAAGCAAATATTCACTCTCTACATTTTCCTTAGAGATAGAATTTGATTGTTTGGGGTGGCTAGAAGCTTGAGTGAAAGACTACATTTCCCAGTCTCCCTTGCAGTCAGTATGCAACCATGTGACTAGTTTGTAGCCAATGAAATCTAATCAAAAGTTGAAGGGTAGAACATCCCTAAAAGTTCTTTAAAACAGAATAGGCAGCTGCTTCTTCCTCCTACCTTACCATTCCAATAGTATATTGGAGCTAGAAGACAGTGTAAAGGGTAAAAAGGCAGACACAGAGTTAAAATCTGAGTTTCTGAACACTATAGAACCATATCAGATTCCAGATGCTAAAATTTATGTATGTTTAGACCACTGTTATGAATTTTCTGTTAGATGCAGTTGAACCTAATCATAACCGATATATAAGAAGCAGCAGGGAAAGAAGACATAGGCAACCAGAAATTGTCTAAAACACAACTTCAACTCTTCAAAGTCTAAAGGGTAAAAAATTAAAAAAAGGAACTGCTGCACTTCAAGGAAATTAAGGAGATACTAAGGCAATTTGTTATTCTGGCTTTGTTACTGAAACAGGTAAGAATATTTGTGGGAAAACAGGTGAAATCCAAATAAAGTCTATAGTTCAGAAAATAATACTGTACCAAGCATTATGAAAGCTCTTGGAACATTTCTCAGTCATAATTTCTTTAAGTCTCATTCAAACACCATCCTCTACCTCTCAATTTGCTGCCAACCTTCCTATCCACACATCTACATATCACCTTTGCTGTAGTACTAGGTTTTCCTCTACTGTCCTCCAAAGAACAATGTGCTGGAGAATGTGGATAGAGATGAAATACACAAAATCTGAAACCTAAAAGCTCTGTGTTCTCTGTATCTAACATGTCCATAGTGATACACCATTTTCATATGACTCTTTTTAGCCTTTCCTAGATCTGGGATTGATTTGCTGTAACTAAGAGCCAGAGGTTAATTTTTGTGACCCTTCGTTCCTATATCTAAAATTATCTTTCCTCATAGATTTCCAACCATAACCCCCCAAAAAAGATTACGTGACTTGACTCTATTCTGCCAATGCAGTCCTGACACAGCCAGGGCTATTAAGGGGTGGCTCTTATTATCTGACCACTTAGGGGTCATCTAACAGGGTTAGTAGTAACAGCTGCCAGAGTGCAAGGTATCCAGTCTTTTTCATTCACACAATCTTCACAATCTTCTGGAACTTAGATGCAAACAGAACTCCTGATAAGTAAAATTGGTAGTTCTTCCAACAAGTTAGGACAGCACCTTCACTAAGGAAACCCTTATAAAAGTATTTGTCAACCTCAACTCTAAGTTCTTCATTGAACAAGAGCATAAGAGCAAGGGTTTGTCCTAACTTGAGCTAAATAAGCAATTATTTAGCTATATATGTTATGTCCTTACAGAGAACTTACTATACACACACACACACACACACACACACACACACACACACACACACACACACTTAAATATATAATATTTACAAAGAACTTAACTGTGCTAGGCACCATAATTACTTGGAAAAGAAGACAAATGCTTATAGAAATAAATGACAGTGAGCTGGCGTATTCTTCAGAAATCTTTTTCTTTTTTTCTGTCTTTTAATTCTTTCTTTGTCAACAGCAAGGTATACAAGCTCTTTTTCTTTTTATTCTCTTTGTTATCAATCCCTTTGTTGAAATTATCACCTACAGGAATTACTTCTAAATCCATTTCTCTGGTCATGCCCTCACTGTGTTCTAATTTTTCACTCCAGTTATGTACAGGACATTCTCACTTGAATTTTCAGCATCATCTTAAGCACAATTTGTAGGCAATATAGTGTTATCATTCATAGCATTATAAAAAAAAGTTCAACTTATGATCAAAATTAAATTTTCTATAGAGGGACTCCCTTTTGGCACAGCGGTTAAGTGCTGCACTGTGGAGCTGTCAGCAGCAGTGACACAAGTACGACACCCAGCCAGGAATATTCCCACCTGGCATGGCAGACCTTTCCTACCTTGCCTGCTGCTCCTCTCAGCAGTGTATTTCCATCGATCTGCCTGTTCTGCTCCTCACTCTGTCTCTGGTGAACCCTCTTGCTGCCCCACGCCTCTGGCCTGTACCCCAGTTTGTATACATAAATAAATAAATCTTTAAAAAAAAAATAAATGTTCTATAGAAAGACAATTATTAATTGAATAACCACCAAACTAATTGTCTTGTCACTGGCTTATGTTGCTTCTATTAATAATGGGTTTTCCACTGAAAGTAATGAAAAATGCATGCCAATGAAATTTTAGTGAAAATGAACTTGTTTGTGTGCCTGCTTTATGTAAATTAGTATACAATGTACTCCTACTCACTCAAAGAGTTGTAGTTATAGCTACTTAACCACTTTTAGTCTTCATCATTTATTCTGACATAAAAACATCCAGCACCTTCAACAAGCAATTGAAACAATAAGGAATTTAGCAATAAATAATCCCTTATTTTACTGTGGATTAGCAAGTTGATAATGGCCACACATAATGTATGTCTTCCTTGTTATGTGATGGCTGCACTATTGTCGTCAATAACCACATGAATGTTCAATGTTTGCACACCTGCATTCAAACAACTTTGACTCTACCACTCACTGTCTCTTTGGACAACTGTTTAACCTCTTTTATGCTTCAGTTTATACAACTCTACAATAATAGTAGTAACTACTTGATAGGATCTTTGAAAGCTTTACATGACATAAAATATACAATGAACCCAGTGCCTAGCAAATATAATAGTACAGAGTAAACAGTATAATGATTTGCTTTTAGTGGCACACTTGCTGAGAATTAGGCACTGTGCTTCATAAATCTCAAGCCATCTAGAAGTATCACCTGCTATTAGTCATTCTAAGGACATAAAACATAAAGCTAAATAGTCACTTATTTAGCTCTGAGAAGTATCCCCTTCTTAGGAGGCCACTTATTAAACTATACACTTTTTAATACTTAATAATACATTGATAAGTAATTCAGCAAAAGTGAACTGCATTGCTTGGGAAGACCTTGAAACTGATTGTTACCTGAATATATGAGATAGCCTAAAATTAAAGGAAAAACAAACAAAAATCAAGTAAAACTACATTCAGTTGGGTCTTTGAAGTTCAGAATCTTAGGCCTGTGCCAAATAGAAAACTGAAAAGTTTTTTGTTAGTCATGTACTATAGGCACATTAGGGTCTGTCACACTGGGGAAATAATAAGGAATGAGTAAACACAGGTTGATGTATAATAGATCATGTAAATCAAAAGGGATATAAGCTGACAAAACTCTCAGTAAAAGCTGCGCCCTCAATGAATGTTAATTTATGAGTCAATGATGTCAGAAACACTATCTGAATCTACCAATATTAATTGTTATTATAAATTCCTCCCCAGTGTTCACATCCTCTAGGTAAATTTCCCAAGCAATTTCTCTAAGTAGAATTAGCTCTGGTCATTTTATTTATTTTCACATAAACAATATATAAAATATGATCTAATTTACCTTCCAACATATATCCCACTGACAGCTGCTGGTCAATATTTGAAATTCGAATACTTAAAAAATATATTGCTCGCTCTATTATTGAGAAAATAAGAGAATAGCTATTGATTTTTTAATTTTCCTTAATTATTTTTTTCCAGCTAATAGATAAGTTAAAATGTTGTTGGATCCTTTTAATAGTTTTAGTCATTTGTCAGTATACATATATGGAAATAATTTCACTGACCTCTAAAATGTCCCCTCATTAATTTGGGTAACCAACAGTTTATTGATTTTCCTTAGGCCAGTGGAATCCTCATTCCTGACAGATTCTGATGCTTAGGCCAGCACTTGGGAACCACTGTTCTGCTGGTCCATTCTAAAACTTCAGCTATCCTGAGCATATACCCAATTTGAATTCACTCCAGGTATAAGACCTGGATTTACAGATATCAAGAGCAAAAATCCAAAGCTGCATGTGAACCTTTGATCTGAAAGACAGTTAACATTAACCAACTGACAGACAACTCATTCTTAATGGTTCTCATAATTGTGCCATCCTCTCAGCAGGCTGCCTCATCCTTCCACTCCACGGAGACCCCAGAGATACCGATATTTTAAAATTTCTAATAATTGATTAGGGGAGACAGTTATTCAGGAACATTTGAAAGCCACACACAGAAATATTTTCTCAAGAGACATTCAGGCACCAACTCCATTTTCCACCCCAGTTAGCATTGCTAAGTTCTAAGTTTGGTTTATGAAACTGATGTATTTAAACAATCCCTCAAATGGAAGCACATAGATTATTTGTGTCAGTAATAAGATATAAACTTAAGCAGAAGAAAACAAGGAAGTACCAAGAGTTCATCCTCTTTCCCAACCTCAACAGGATCATAATAGTCCAGGAATGGCACATGAATAAAAAAAAATTCCAGGGGCAAGAGAAAAATAGACCATTTATTTCTGTTTGCATGATTACCTCGTTTCCTTTAAGTTCTACATTCTCAGCAGGGATTAGAGAGAGGGAGAGGAATAGGGAGAGAACTCATGTGTGTGCGTGTGTGTGTGTGTGTGTGTGTGTGTGTGTGCACGTATGCATGTGCGTGTGTTTGTGTGTGTGTGTGTGGTCTCCCCTTCTCAATCCATAGCCCAATCTGCTAGACTGCACATAACATCTTTCCAGGTATAAACCATTACATTTGTTGGCAAGTCACCAAATTCTGTAACTATTCTGCATAACATATGTAGTGCCAGCCCACTGTGCCAGATTGGCACCAATGCAGGTTCCCATGATTCTTGCAGACGGGCAAGAACGAGTCCTGGAGCCAGGTGCAAGGCAGGTAGGGTGGCGAGGGGCGGGGAGGAAAGGGCAGGAGGCTAGCAGGCCTCCTAGCCCCCGGCAAATCTTCACCTTCTCTGGGCTCTCTCTGGTGTCATCTTGGGGTCTCGCTGCTGCCGCTTCTGTCACATACTCTCACCACTGCTGCCGTGCTCCTTTTCCTCATGTTATATACGTCTGCCCCTGTGCGCCTATAAGGCCACCCCTATATAGTGTCCCTCCAGGCCAGGTGTGCCCACTCACGCACTCGCACTCTACCACACTACGCTACACTATGCCCACCATGCTAAACCCTTCTTCAGGTGCCCATCATTACATCTAATGGTGGCAGGGCAAAAAAGCCTGACCATCTTTTTTCACTTACCCTACAACATATAAGAAACATGATTATATCATTTATAGATCACCACACAGGTGTTCCAAATACAGGTGGGCTGTTTCTTTATTCCAACAGAAATTTTGATGATGTAGATTGCATCATCCAATTAATTTGAACTCAACAAATTCCACATGTGCATAACTCCTCACACACCAGCCTGAGGGCTCAGAAGACACAAAGCAAACACTAGAATAACTGAGCTCAGGTTTCTGTGAACTAACAGTGTTCTGACAAGAATCACATGATTAAATTACCCTGGATCTAAACCCCTATATACTATACAATTTGAACATGAAATAGCCCAAAAAATATATATAGCAAACACATTGACAGATGATAAGAAAATATAATCCCCATAACACAGAGTCCCTAGCACATGCGATCATTTTAAATATTCTATTCATGAAAAACCATGCATTGTATTTGAGTTTTAAGGGAAACTCATGAAATGTGAAAGATTACATTTATTTAAATCAGTTGAATTAAATACTCTTCGTTTTATGGTTCCTTTAAGAAGCATTCATTTAATGTGAACCTTTTTTAATTTTTAACATAATATGAATTGGAAGGATGTTATACAAAGTAATAACAGAACAAGAAGACTGTATGTAACAAAATCTTCTGTAAGAGAAACTTGCTGATTCAAAACAGAAGAAAGGCAATGATGAACAGGAAGGAAATGGGATTAAATTACACTGTTCAGCTGTGTACTAGGCACTGAACTCAATGCATTCTAAGTTATTCCATTTAACCACTAAAAATACTGTACTTTGATTATTATAGTCTTTCTTGCCACAAATGGGGAAAATAATTCAGAGCTAAGGTCACTTGTCCAAATTCACACATATGGTGACACAGAGGTGTTCTGAACCCACATGCTTTTAATGATGTGCACTTGTTCTAGTGTTCTTGGGAGTCTGAGGGCCACTTACATCAGTTCCGTTATATTCAGAAGCAAGACAGAAAATCATTAATAATTTTCAAACTTTACTCTCATTATACCTCAGTGTTAGTTATATGCCAAATAACCTGTGGTTGGTGTGTTAGAAAGCAAAATTCAACCAAGTAAATTTAAAGATCTAATTGGCTTTATTAATCAAGTTGCGAATTGGACAGCATCCCATCTTGCTAGTGGAAGGCTTCTGCAAGGACTCAACAAAATGGAAGATCTTATAGTCAAAAAACGGTGAAACAGGTTTTTTTCTAACAAAAGATTATTACAGGCAAGGTTACCATCTATTTGACGAAGTGGGTTGGGGGGTGAGAGGGTATCAACTGATTACCTGCTACTGGTGACAGAAATCAATCAGGATTATATTACTGGGGGGGGTGTGGAATTAAGTTAAATCTTGGTTTGAAATTGTGGGCTTGGCACGAGTAACTCCATTTTGGTCCTATTGTTTCCATTTTTTAACAGTGTACTGAGTTGATCAGAAGTCAATGTCAACTGTCTGAAGACCAGCTTGCTTTCATAGTTTCCGGCTACAGGTTAAACTCTAACTTCAAGCAATCATTGTATAATTGCCTGTTACTAACTGTAATAGAGAGTAGACAAACTAGTAAAGGTAGTACAAATTAAATAACATAATTGTGAAACACATATACTCATGATGCTGATAATATTTTTATATTTGATTGAATCCATTTAATTTTTATATTCTGAGTCCATAAAGAAGTATAAAAGTGTTCCTCTTTTAGTATATATTGAACTCACTTCTTCTTCCTAACTGTGGCATACTATAAAAATTATATCTCATAAATCCAAATTTATTTGGAGTTTTTCTCGGTTTTATTCTTTTACCTGAGTTGAAGGTGGAAAAATAATGATCAAATAAGTCTAACTAGATTTTTTAAAATATAAGCCCAAAATTCTTTCATCATTTTGTAGATAATATCTGGATCTTTAAGTAAACAAATAGCCAGCTCTTAAGGGATCTCAGTCATGTTTCTAAGCCTTGTCACTTGACCCAACTGGTTTGGATTCAGTGACTGTCCAATTGATGAATGAATGCCTATTTATGGCTGCTTTCAAAGAAGGCACATATTGCTCCTCAATTAGAAAAAATACTGGGGCCTCCCTGGTGGTGCAGCAGTTAAGCGCTGCGCTGTGGAGCTGTCAGCAGCAGCGATGCGAGTTCGACGCTCAGCCGGGGAGAATCCCACATGGTGCGGCAGACCTCTCCTGCCTTGCCCGCTGCTCCCCTCAGCAGTGTATTTCTGATCTGCCTATTCTGCTCCCCACTCTGTCTCTGGTGAAGCCGCTCACCACTCCACACCTCTGGCCTGTACCCCAGCTGTATGTATAAATAAATAAATCTTAAAAAAAAAAAGAAAAGAAAAAATACTCAGTACTTTACTCATTCATGTAGTGTTTCATTCACTTCATCCAAAGAGGGCAGGATCAGTCACTGTGCTCAACTGAACTGGTTTTAAACAACAACAAAAGTAGAGCACTGGAAGTCTGCCTCTACCCATGATAGAGTAGAGAGAAATGGACTTAGTCCCTCACAGTAAACAACTAAAAAATTGGACAAAGTAGTTTGAAAAGTGAGTTCAGATATTAGACAAGGCAACATAAGATAAAGATACTGATCCCTGAAAGACCATTACAATCTTCCCAACTTTCTGCCTTGATATATTATCCAGGCCACAGCGGAGGGAGGAGGATCATAAGTAATATATAGACTACATAGACATCTCATTGATTTGGGATGATCAGGGTATAGTTGGTAGGAGTGCTGAACTTGAAGGGCAAAATTATAAAGTGGAAACCAATATGGAGCTAAAGTTCTATAAACACTCTAGGGGCCTCCTCCATTCTTGCTAAATACAAAACCATGATGCATGGGGTAGAATATCACAGGGGGGAGAAAAAAAAACACTCTGGGAACTAAGATGTGAAAAAGAGCTCAGACTGAGTTAGCAGATACTTGCGTTTTGACTACACAAAGAAGAGAGTCCTTCTGAAACAGTCAAGTGAAACTCCAAAGGGGCGATGCCTCAGGAGGTAGTTTAAACTGGTAATAGATTAACAGCTATTCTAAATTCAAAAGTCAGTGTTACTCCAATAACAAAACCAGAAAAAGACATAAAAAGAAAAATCTTCAACTATTCTCCTATAGATAAAAATATCTTTTAAAAAAATTTACAAATAAAGATAACAATAGAAAGGATAAAATCATTATTAAATGGGATTAATCCTAGAAATATAAGTGTAAGTTTGGATCAACACTAGAAAATTGATTTAACTCAGCATATTATCTATATATATATATATATATATATAAAGACCAACAGTATAAAATATAAAGACAAATATATTAATAAACAATGAGCATCTGAAGAGGTGCTCAATATTATTAGCTATCAATATATAAATAAAATATCACTACATATTGTGATGACTAATGTTAAAAATATTAACAGTTGCAAATATCTTGATGTGAAAAAACTGGAATTCTCACATTTCTGAAAATTTTATAAAATACATCTATTTTTGTAAATAATTTGACATTTCTACATATAATTAAATACACACTTACTGATGATACAGCAATTCTAAACCCTATGTATTCACCCAAGAAAAACAAAAGCTTGTGTTTACCCAAAAATGTTCACAGAAGCTCCATTTGTAATAGTAAACTTAAAATAACTCAAATATGTGCTAATAGGTATATGAGTAAACCCACTTTGGCATATCCATAAAAATGAGTGCTATCCAATAACAAACAAGAAAATGTTATGACTCACAGAGTGATGATTCTCACAAGTAATATCTGATTAAGTATCTATTCTATAATTCCATTTAAATGGAATTTTTGAAAAGACAAATCTAATCTATAGTAATTAGTTACCAGTGGTTGGTTAGAGATAAAGGTAGAAGTGTGACTGAAAAAGAAAATGAGAAAAGCTTTTGGCTGTTACATACGTGCTCTAGGTTGACTTTGATTATAGTTACACAAGTGAATATATTTCTCAGCTCATCTAATCATGAATTTTAAATCAATATATTTCATTGTGAATGTAAATTATAACTTGAAAATTTTGACCTCAAAATTGAAGGGCAGTCTCTGATGAACATAAAATTCAAAAATCCTCAAGAAAAAAAATCTTGAAAATTGGATCCAGAAATTTATATATAGAGTCCATTCACCAAGCAAAAATGGAATTCATTCCAGTGATTCAAGTTTGGTTCAACATACACAAATAAGTCAAGGTCATTCACCACATCAACCAAAACAAACCAAAAAAAAAAAAAGATAAAAATCACATGATTATTTCAATAGCTGCTGAAAGAATATTTTACAAGATTTAACACCTACATGTGATTTTAAAAAATCTCAATAATCATGAATAAGAGAAACATATCTCAACATAGTAAAGGTAATATGTAACAAACCCAAAATCAACATTATACCAATGGTGAAAACTGAAAATATTTCTCTCAAGATTAGGAACAAGACAAGCATGCCCAATCTCACCTCTACTGTTCAATACAGTTTTGGAATCCTGCTACAAATTAGACTAAAAAAAGACCATAGAAAGAATCCAAATTGGAAAAGAAGGAAAACTACTACTACTTGCAAAGAACATGATAACTTACATAGAAAATCCAAAAGACTAACAAAAAAAATACTAGGCATAAAAAGTGAATACAGTAAAGTGGCAGGATCAAAAATTTACAAAAATCTGTTGTATTTATATATACAATGAATAAGGAGGAAGAGAAGTTAAGAAAAAATCCCATGTACACCGACACCAAAAGGATAATATACCTGGGAATAAACTTAACATAGGAGGTTAAAGCCTATCACTAAAAACTTTACATTGTCAATGGAACAAAAAAGATACAAAGAAAAGGAAAGATATCCTGTGGTCTTGGATTGGAAGGACAGATATTGTTAAAATGACTGTATTACTTAAATCAATTTCACACTCAATACAACTTATCAAAATTTCACTGAGAGTTTTCAAGAAAATTGAACAATTTTTTTTAATATATATTTTTATTGTTATTTATGTCTTTTACATTTTGCATTCCCCTAGGGTAGCCCACCACCAATTCACCCGTGATCCATCTCCATGGTCCCTTGTGTTCTTTTCTATTCCATTTTGTGCCCTTTCCCTTCCCTCCCTCCGGCTCCTTCCTCCCCCCCTC